>JADKLZ010000130.1:37962033-37987886 GCA_021533235.1 Biomphalaria straminea | reverse complement strand
CAGGCCTGTCTGGGAGGGACCCGAGTCAATGTCTATAGGGCATTGCTATTTCCAATACTAATGACACTCCGACACATGGACTAGAAATCATGGCCGAAGGCCAAGTAGTCCCGGGGGCCACCACCATGTTCCTTCATTGTACCAAGCTGACTGTGCGGGATTCACCATTGATGAGACGGTCCCTTGAGGAACAGTGCATGGATTAGGTGACGGTCTGTGGGAGCTTTCTTACAACCCCGCTCAGTGCAATGGGCAGACCTCCCCTAGTGAGCCGTTTCCACGCCGGCGCCACGATGAGGCAAAGTAACTTGCGCGGCGTGTTATAAACCTGCTCCTTAAGTTGGTCTCCTCATTTATTATTATTATTATTATTATTTTGATCCAATATAATGAAAACTGTTTTATTACAATTGACAACCTCAACGTAACTGTACAAAAAAATATTAATGAAAAATTCGAACAATATTCACAAACGAACACACATACACATTCACAACTAGCGCTTTATGAATTTGACCTCTATGTACTTCTTGATGACGACAGCTTAATGGTTAATGGTTGGCCATTTTGTTAAAGTGTCTACTAAGTAGTAGTAACAAGGAAAACTTTACAAACAAATGCATGATGTCACAGTATGTTTGCGAATAGACTCTGAATAGAGTATTCTATGATTTAACATAGAGCCCCCATAAAGAAATGCAGCTGTTAGCTGTTTGTCAGTCTGTCACGTTCAGTTTCAAAACTTAAAGCGCCTTAAAATATTGTGTTTTTCTCTATCGAAAAGATTTATTATTGTGGATTATCATATTGCAAAGTCCAATGTTAAGTGGTAGGTAGGTAGGTATGTGTTTATATGTTGTACATACATTACACAAATATCAGTCGAAACAAGAACAGTTTTTCATGTTCTTTACAAACAGCGAAGAACCAAAATTGTTTATAGCTTTCACTGATTGTGTTGATGTGTGTACCAGTTGACAGATCAGGCATTCCCATCCCAACCCTACAATACTGTTGAGTAGTGAAGGTTAATGAGAAGCTGTGAACAGTTCATATTCACATACATTGTTTATATCACAAAAGAGATATAAGACACCGATAGCAAAGACAAACAGACACAAAAACTCTTTTGTTCCTCTGGCAATCAAATCACTAAACAGTAACAATCTGATGTAAACTTTTGACATGTAAATTGTGTGTGAGTCTGGTGTGAATGAACATTCTGTTTCTCTTTATAGTTATAATGTTTTGTTTGGTATAATGCACAAATTGTAAGACAAATTTCCTTATGGACAATAAAGATTATTATTATTATTATTATTATTATTATTATTATTATTGTAGTATATCCGCTGGAGTTCATTTACAATTTTTTTTTTCAGTACTGAAGAGGTTACACAAGTATATGATTCATATGATTCACAGGTATTAATCCATAAACAATTGATAAATTACAAGTATAATAATAGTAATAGCAATATTATTTAATAACAATAATAACAAAGACATAAAGCTTAACCATTAAAATGTCCCTGGATTACTGCAAGCAAATGAAAATTAAACTAGATAATTCTCTACCCTAAAATCAATAATTTTCCGAAATGTCAATTCTAAGTGATTTGGATCAAACACTTTGTCATTATGTAGAGCTTTCAGCCAGCTAGCCCAAACAAGATTCCTGTATTCGGATACAATGAAAGTTGAAGTGTTCTAACATTTTATTTTTTAGTTTTGGCAGTTTGTAACAATAGACAAGGTAATATTCACATAGTTGTCACAATTAGCTTCTAGTAAGTCCCTAACAGTACCTCTTACTTTAAGGAATAATGGAAATTCCAAATAAATATGTTCCTCGTTATCGGCACCTTCAAGATGGCATAATTTGCATTCACGGACAACTACCTGATTTTTAGCTATAGGGGTCATCTTAAAGATAAGTCTATAAGTTATCTCTCTAGCTCTTGGTGTGATATGTTTGCTGTGTAGGTTTATGAATGTGTCCTTGAATTCTATCACCCCAAGGTCTCTCCCCCACTTAATTCTATTCACTAGGTTTTCTTGTAACTGCTTCTTAAGTGTTGTGTATGATTCTTTGGTTTTGTTGTGTATTAGATGTTCATTACCAGGTAAGATTCTTGAGATAGATCTGTAAAATGGGTGAGTGGCTGTACCAAAATAGTGAGGGGTATCATTATGTATTGGAAGGAGACTACTTAATCTTAAGCCATAATAGTAAATCGTCAAAGGGAAGTTTGTTGGGTTTCGAACTACTTGCCCTACAAATTTTAGCCTTAGCGAGTGTATTTTTGTCTTAACATCTTGTAGGTTTATCCCCCCATCCTCTTTGTTTTGAATGAGTGTAGTGTGCTTAATGCTCCTAATCGTGTTTTTAAATATAAAACTTCGAATTAATTTGTTCAGCTTGTTTATGAATTTAGGAGGAGGCTCTGTAATGTTAGCTAAATAGACAATCTTTGGAATGACCATACTATTAATTAATACAGCTCTACCAAATATTGTAGAACCTGTGTGCTGATAGAGTTTAATCAAGTTTGAGGCTTTGGCAAAAATATTCTCCCACTGTTCTTTACAATAAAATGAAGGATTGCAGGTATAGATGATACCACAAATCTTGATCTTATCTACAATTTTGAAGGGGCAATTCTCTTTGAATTTCCATTTCCCTAGTCCCATTACTGAGGATTTATTTATATTTATTTTTTTTTTCAGATACTTTTATTTACAGCAACACATAATTAAATAAAAATTTAATTTTACATAATTTAAATGCACAATAAAATTTAAAACGATTAGGCTTTGAGAAAATTGAATAATTAAAAACTGTATCGAAATAGACGTAATTGTTGTTGTCACCCCCTTCATCCTTTTCCCTCCCCCCCCCCTGTACATTCAATAATATTTTCTTAACCAAAATCTCTCCATCCCCTCCCCCCACCATCCCAGTAATAATATCAATGGTTAACATCAGGGCCGGTCCTAGGCCACTGCAACCTATGCGGTCGCAGTGGGCCCCGCGCTTACATAGGCCCCGCGCCAATTCTATGTGTAATTATTAAATTGCAAAGTATATACGAAAAATTCCTGGAAATCTCATAGATTTAATAAAATCTCATGAAAATTCATTGCGAAAACGCCAATCCTGTGCGCGACAAAAGAAAAAAGGCATTGTCAGCTTTCATGTAATAAAGTGTAATAATTGGGCGATTTTTACTTTAATCGGAATTCCAATGCTTTATTAACTTTTATAGTCACTGGCATATACATATGCCATAGGTTGCAAGGTTCGTAAAATAAAATTAATTTGATCGAAATTGTGTACTTACTAAGGAATGAATAAAATTCAAAGTCGATTTTTTTTACTACAAAAGCTGTATTTTCAGTTATTATTCTTATTCTTACCCTGCCTAGGGCCCGCGCAATCAGTTTCGCATAGGGCCCCACAACTGCTAGGACCGGCCCTGGTTAACATAATGGGTGGAAAATGATATGGACGATATGGAAACGATTGCCACCTTAAACGCACGCTTAGGGTTAGGTTTCCGGTCATTTTATCTCCGTCACTTCATCTCGTGGTTCTCATGTGGACCCTAACTGGTCCAGAGTCGTTGGCGCAATGAGCCCCTTTGCGAAATTGTTATTATGGCCACAGGCTGTGGGCCCCTAATGGTCGTGGGCCCGGGTTCATTGAACCCCTTCGCGCCATGGATGCTACGCCACTGGTAGGACGTACTAATCTTCTTTTTTAAAAGCAGCGTCTTTAATATATAAGAAAATAAGAAAAGGCCTGCGCTGGCTTGGACATGTTCGCCGGATGGAGGACAATCGCATACCGAAAGTCATCCTCTACGGACAACTTGCGACTGGCTCAAGAAAAACTGGTCGCCCCAACCTCCGTTACATAGATGTAATAAAACGGGACCTCAAATCAGTGAACATCAATACTGACCAGTGGGAAGACATAGCTCTAGACCGCACCAGATGGAGAGAGACAGTGACCAAGAAAGCTATGGACAGCGAAAGAGCATGGGCCTCAGCTCTGGAAGAAAAGCGGACAACGCGGAAAATGGCCAGCTCCTCTACAACTGTATCGAAGACCACCTTTACCTGCGATACTTGTGGACTGGAGTGTCTCTCCAAAATAGGGCTCCACAGCCACACGAGGAAGTGTGCGAGATGAACCATAGTCGTTCTACGACTGAAGGAGGCCAATGAAGAAAAGGCAAAATAAAATATATTAGTATTCTTTTAAACCATGGGCCACATAAAAACAAATGAAACGTGTAGACCTAGTTTGAAACTAACCTCTACTTGGAAACAACAAGCCAGTATGACCTTGACCTTTGCTCACCTGTTACACAATGTTTCTAACTACAAAAAAAATGTTCTATATATATCTAGCATTAAGGGACTCAAGCCAATTCTTTCAGGGAATACCCGAAACTTTAACCAGAGATTGAGAATCTCGGAAAATTATAAAAGCTCACCTTCTAACCACTTTAAAAACAACAACAACAAAACAACAAAACACTGTAGGACCATATTACAAAGTCCAAGACCTTCCTGCAAGGAACAGTACCAGGGGAAAAAAGAAGAGACAGACAGAGAAAGCGATGAGAGGACATCTGCGAATGAACGTGTCTATCATTTAAAAGATTACAGTAAAGGTAAAAAACAAAGAAGTACGCATAAAGTTGGTCGACAGATCATGTGTGGTTGGTCGACAGATCATGTGTGGTTGGTCGACAGATCATGTGTGGTTGGTCGACAGATCATGTGTGGTTATTTAATTGAGGTGGTAATTAAACAGATGTGTGTGTCCTGTCCTTAGTTGGAAGATTGTAGCTAGCTCTTTGTTTGTATATGGCTCTGCCTGTGTTTCATGTTTCCCATTGATGTAACAAATGTCAAATATTTTTTCCTTTTTATTATAAAACGTCTTCTGTTCTTCCTGGTGTGCCGCGAAATGTTTATAGATTTTTTTACTGTGCCGGCAGACAAAAACGTTTGAGAAACACTGATGTAAACTATCTTCGACTCTGAAGAAACATTCGATAAAGGTAAAACATTAGTACCGGTATAAAAAAAGTATATCCTGTACCTACATTTCTATTGATATTTTTCAAATGGATGCCTGCTATCGAACGTATTAACGTATACATTTAAAACAAAATAATGTGCTTAAAAAGATATGAACATGCACAGAGCTTTTATATAGCTTATAACATGCTCAGAGCGCTATGGTCAAATGTCGTTTGTGGAAAGTGGGTATCTGGGTTTTCCGTGTTGCCCTTAGGCGCTCAGTAAATGCAACTCTTCTCTAAACTCAAGTCCCATTCGAAAGTAGCCAAGTCAAGTGTACTTAGCTTCTCGACCACGCTTCCCTTGCATCATCTGTCATTATAAAGACCATGTGTGTTAAGAAAAATAGAAATGAAGATTTATATTGTTGTGACTCTAAGGTAGGCAACTCAACGAACAGATAGGAGGCAATATTATAGGATGTATTTATTAGAATCTAACAATAAATAGTTGGACTTCCGCTAACAAGTCACAAGGACTAATGTATTATGTTCTTAGAGTCCTATTTTATACCAGAACACATAACAGACCACCGACACACATCCCAGTGTCGCTCCAGGTCTCCCAAACAGTTTCCTAGTATCCCGCAGGACAGAACTTAGCCCCAAACTGTTCAGACTCCCATAAATTCAGCCTGATTCAGAACAGTCCTTCTTCCTGTCAAAATATGTCTTATACTCGTTGTGTTTTGTAGTGCTCAGATGCACACCATCAGTCTGGCGCGGGAGCAGAGTTACAATATTATAAATTGACTTTTAATACAGAGCAGCAATGGCTGGCATATTTTTTTCATTTTGTTTTGACCTTTGAGTGGGCTAGTTCGCATTTTAACATGTGACTACGTCGCGCTGACCAGACGTATGTCTATCTGACAGTAGAGATGAACAACTCCCACTCCCCTTTTATTTGTTTAGTCTAGTGATAGGCAAACTTAAAGAAAATGTTTAGACGGGTCATGGTATAAAAATTCATGAATCTAAGGCTCTCAAAATGAAAGGGACACGAAAACATTAACAAACTATTTAGCACATTTTCAAAAAAAGGTAAAAAAAAAAATAAATAAATAAAACCAGATGAAGTCTTCTTAAAAAATGTTGAGTATTAAGTTTAATTGTAGCACTGGCGGATCCATGGGGGGGGGGTAGGGGCGATCGCTCCCCACTCGGGTCGGATGAATTTTTGTAAAGAAATCACACACTTTGTAGTTATCTTAGTAATTTATACTAATTATTTATATTTCAACCTATTTTTATACTAATTTCCCCTCCCCCCTCTAGTATGTTGGCCGATTTGGTGAACGTGAAGGTGGCGATAGCATTAATCCCGCCCCGCCCCCCCCTCCCCATAAATTTTCGAGTGGGGGGCGGTCCAATTTATTTCTATAAATCACAGCTTGTTAACGGAATCAATTAAATATCTATATAATTAAAACTTGTTATTGATATTTTAAGCAATCTTTATATTATGTCGTTCTTCTGTTAGCGTTCTGGATCCGCTAGTGAATTGTAGACAAATTTAATTTCCATTTATTTGAACCAATAGCATTACATTATCTAAACTCTTATTTTACAAGTATAAGACAATTTCTTTAAAGTGATTGTTTCTATGTATATATGTTCTTGAAAGGGATTGTCCCCTGTCTCTCTTTCGAAAAATACATCTTATGAAAACCCTTCCCATTCACTTGTTTTACAACATTCCCCAAGTCAAACATGTGACAATGATGCAATAATATGGCCACCACTCCCCTCCTTTCCAATAGCTACCCCGTCTTTCTTTAGAAATGTAAATAGCTTGTCTATTCCGCGTGTACCCTAACCCATGGCCCAAGTGATACACACCTGTTAATGTATTTCCCTGTCTTCCATTGGTTATAAATATCGATTTTATCGCAATGTCTCTCAATCTTTTACAAGTCACTCCCTCCAGGATCAAACTAACACTTAACTTTAGCTCCTCGTAAGAAGAAACTTTTGAATTATCAGAAGGGTCTGGAGTTACACGTATGCACTCTAGAATGTCCCAGTTTTTATTACTGCCTGCCGCTACTTACCGACTTTCTGTGAGATATTTGTGATAGGAATGAGTTATTCATGAATTATAAACCTATTTTAATACTTTAAAAGTATCTTACAAGGCTTTTAACGTTCCTGTCGTATCTGATGAAAATCAGAGTTATAGAACAATTAAGGACAAAACGGCCTTAATTGTGACGATGCTTCATAAAATCAAAATCATTGTCATTTTCGAACTATGAAGTTATGCCCGAAACATTTATTTGGTGTTATCTTTTCAATTTGGTTAAGTCTCAATTTTGATTTATAACCTGGGAGGATGTCGATTCACAGTTTGAGAACCGCCCATGACAATTGCAAAAAGCATGCCTAATACGGTCAGGTGACATCGCTTGGTTGACACTAGGGGGCGTGACTGTCTTCGTGACATATCGTCTGTTCCCACGACACTTCGTCTCATGCAAAAGACATTTAGTCTATACAATTAGACTTTTCATTTTTTTTTTTTTTAAATTGAAAGTTTTGGTTCATACACACTCTAAATAGTAATAAACATTCGTCTCTCAAAGCAAAATTCAAACATATTAGCAAATAACATTCGTAATAGGAAGTAATCACATTAATTGAAACCATGTTGACAGATTTTTTCACTGTCTCCCATTAATTTAGTGACGTCTTTACGTTCAATTTGTCACGTGTCAACTCTCCACCAATCAATCAGCTGTCCCCCGAACAATGTCCAATATAAGGAGTGATCTTTAGTTCGTTATTTCATAGATGCCACAATACAGTGAGATACATGTAGTAGGGTACATTTACTTTAAATTAATAAATTAAAATAGGTTATAGTTTTATATAGCTCTACTTTCATGCGTATAGCTCAGAGCGCTATGGTAAAATCTCATTCGTGGAGGGAATATCTGGGAAAAGGTTTTCCGTGCTGCCTTTAAACGCACAGTAAACTCAACTCTGCTAGAGTCGGATGTCGAGCCTGGAGCCCCTTTCATAGGTAGCAACCAAGTTCAAGCGTACTTAGCCTCTCGACCACGCTTCCCACATTCATTGATTGTCGCGGAGATGTATTTAAAAATATTTATAACACTATTTAACTCTTTCTCTCCATAATTATTTACCACATTCTGATGGAATCAACGTTGGTATCGTCAGTTAGGAGAGAAAGAGTTAATAAAATTAAATGAAGCTATGAGAGTTTTATCAATGAATTAATAATATTAAAACATAAGATTAAGACAAGCTGCATATTTATAGCCATATATATATCAGTGTATTAATATTTATTCCTCTTAATTATTATTTTTTTTTATTATAGCTTTTATATAGCGCTACTTTCATGCTTATAGCATGCTCAGAGCGCTTTGGTCCAATCTCATTTGTGGACCAGTGGGGGGAGGGGGTATCTAGGAGTTGGTTTTCCGTTCTGCCTTTGGGCGCTCAGTAAACACAACTCTGCCCGAGTCGGTGTCGAACCTCGAGCCCCCTTCTAGGTAGCCAAGCCAAGCCAAGCTCAAGCGCACTTAGCCTCTCGACCACGCTTCCCATAAATAAATCAATATCAAACAGCCTGGTATGGCAATCTGAGCATTAGAAATAAAAAGAAACTCCAAAGAATTCTAAATGCTGCTGGTAAAGTAATCGGAAAAAAACCAAACCTCATTCGGGCAGCTGTTTGAGACAAACATTCACAAAAAAGCTAAAAAGATTCTGGAAATAAAAAATCACCCTTTGGGTCAGGATTTTGTGATTTTACCATCGCAAAAGAGATACAAGACACCGATAGCAAAGACTAACAGACACAAGCTCTCTTTTGTTCCCCTGGCGGTGAAATCATTGAATAGAAATAATTTGATATAAACATAAACTATTTTTTCACATGTAAATTTTGAATGAGTCAGGTATGAATGTTTTTTTTAGGCTTGATGTTTTGTTTGGTGTAATGCACAAATTGTAAGACAAATTTCCTCACGGACAATAAAGATTATTATTATTATTATTATGATTAATTAATTATCATTAGTTAATGCATTAATAGGTTAATTAATTTTTTTTGCTAATTCATATTTTCTAGGAAAAATGAATACACGTGCAAACTTTCAAATCGATCCGAGAATGGAAATTGGGAGTAGTAACGTAAGCCAAAAATTGAACTAGACAGACAGACAGACAGACTGACTAACTGACAGATTGAGTTGATATAGGCTTTTTAGTTAGAAGCAGGAATAACATCAACTGAACCTGTTTTTTTTTTATTTGCCTTAACGGGACTTGGTGGTCGAGTAGTAAACGCTTGGCTTCGGAACCGAGGGTCTCGAGAATAAATCCCGGTTAAGACTTTTGGACTTTCTGTCCACTTAACGCTAATGGTTACCATTTGTAAGCCTCTGTACACTAAGGCTCCGTGCTGGAATTAATTCTTTACAGCACGGTCCAGGTATCTGGCAGTGTTTTGTAGTGTTCATCTGCCTCTGTACAGGGCGAGACCCCTGCATGCACCAGATTTATCTGTTTCAAGACAAGTGGTATCTTCGATTGTTTTTCTAAGCAGCCTGCATTCGTAGATGTGTTCTACGGTCTCGTCTTCTGCGTGGCAGTGTCGGCATCTGGGATCGCAATTTTCTCGGATTTTAGCGAATTAAGCTCCTTTCGAACAGTGCCCAGTGCGGAATCTTGCCAATATTGCTTAATCCTTTCTGTCTAGCTGCCACCAAATATCTCTTCTGTTTTGGCGATTGAGAAGTTTCCAGACTTCATGTCGGTGCCCCAAAAGTCCCAGGTACTTGACATTAATGGATAAGTAAAGACGATTGGTCGCCGTGCTAGTCACATGACACATGTGAAAGTCCTACCATTGAAGCATGAAATTTACAGCAATTATTTCGTATGTGAATGTTGTTCGAATTTTTTTCATCAATATTGATTTGTACAGTAATCAAACTGAATTTCCATTAGATTGGATCAATAAAAATTATCTTCTCTTATCTATCTTATCTTATCTTGGCCTAGTGGTCCTAAGATTGAGATTTAAAGATAATAGGTTGAATTTTCTTATTTCACTGTGCACGGCAAGTGGTAGATTTAGTGATTAAGAGTGGTCAGGACCAAGAATTTTATATTATAGATTAATTTTATTTAGCGTATCTTTCATTTTGCTATGGTCCAACAAATTATGTAGACTAATGGGGAGAAAGGGGTATCTGGTAGAAGGCTTCTGTGCTGCCTATTCAAAAAGCGATTGTTAAGAAGTAAGAAAGTTATTTGAGCCAATTTTCGTACATATTGTCAGAGCGTTTTGTTTGCCACTGAGCTATTCAAGTACTTATAAAATTAGAAGTTTTCATAGTTAATGTAAAATTGTTTTAAAAAAAACTAACTCTCTACATAAGGCGTTGTTGACATTGTTTATATGTGTAGCTTGAATGATTCCCCTTGACTAAGGGAATGAATGTTCGTATGTTATGTGTCATGTGTGTTGACACAGTCTGTAAATAAAGTCACTCATGAATCTGGCGATCTAGCGTTGGCGTCTATTGTGTTTATTAAGTGTAATGTTCGTAGATTAACAGGCATATTCCACCTTAGCTTAGTAATTTCATCCAGTGGCGTAGCTAGGGAGGGGGGAGGAGGAGGAGAATTTGAAAATCCGCCCGGGCCCCCACTTGAAGGGCGAGGCCCCAATGAGTGTTTTTTTACATTAAAAGTTAAGTATTTACGCAAAATGCAGGGGCCCCTAAAGAGGTCAATCCCCCCGGGTCCCCGAACGTTGAAAAATTTCTAGCTACGCCCCTGACTTCATCCGAGAATCGATAGTGAGAGTACTAACATGTACTACATTTCAGTAAATGAACAGACGAGAAACTTAATAAGCTTGGTAAAAAGTGCATGAAAATTATTAAATGGTTTTAAAAAGAATAGCTAATCAATAATTCGATAGAGTTGTACACTTGTAACTCAAAAAGGTGTTATTTAATGGATTTTGTCATGAGCATCTCTGATGAAGCCTAAAATAAAACAGAATTCCGTATCAGCGTCTCACACTGTGCTAGCAGGTCTAGAGATTTCAAGAGATCAGACACATTGCCAGGTAACAATGCAATTGACGTCATTGTTTTTTTGTTTTTTTTTGTATTGTTTTTGTTTTTCTGTTTCATTCTTAGAGAATGTTTTCTAAACAAAGTAACAATGCTTTTCGTTTCAATTCTATACTTGTATTTTCGATATTATTCAGGGATTCTAAATTATTTTACTTTGTCCTGAAAGGAAACAGAGAAGTGATTTATGTGATAATTTAAAGGATGAGGAATGGTTTATGTCTAAAAATCTTTTTTAAGCTTGGTATATAAATGTGCATAATGTGGTGAGATTGTATGTATTTTAGTCTCAAAGGCAGGATCATATATGGAACAACCAGATAGACCTGTCAACTATCTCACCCTAAAGTCAATGCTAATCAACAACCACAAAGAGGTGTGGCTAAACCAATGGGTAACAGGAAACACATGCAGAGCCATGTACAAAGAAACGACTAGGCCTAACAAACTGGGCAGTATTAACTTCCTCCCCCGCAAAGAGCAATGTACAATCCTCCTGCTAAGAACAGGACATACACCTCATTTAAATTACCATCTATATAGAATAAATCCCACACAACTCCCCCTTTGTAGACACTGCGCCCACCCTTATGAAACCGTAGATCATATCCTTTTTGAATGCCCCCTCCTACCCCTTCCTAGGCAGACCCTACTACCACTACAGCCCAACATAACCAGCACCCTTTATGGCAGTGCTGAACAACTGAAATAAACAGCACACTAGTTTTCCTTGGCACAGTCTGCAAAAGAGCTGACAGCTCAGCAGTAAAAAGCAGGCTAGAAGAAGAAGTATTTATGTTAGAAAGAGAATAACAACCTTTAATCTGCTGTAGCCTGGAGCGATTTATTATTTCTTCTCCAATGCATGAGTGTATTCTTCTCTGAAAAGAAAAAAAACAACAAAATTTTTAACTTGAAATGAAAAGAAGAAAGAGCAGGATATTAAGGAATAAAAAAGATGCCAAAGATAAATATATTTTTTTTTTCTCAAATTGCAAAAACTAAAAATAACTTGTTTTCTTTGCTTATGTTTACACTGTAATCTCTAGACGTCAAGAAAACGGAGTAGTGGCATGCTATTTGAGACATTCAAAATTGTTCAGACATTTTTTTTTTAAATTTACGCTCTCGGCTTTACAGTAGATGATGATTTATTAAACTTTGAGGCTTATAACAGCCTATGAAAGTTACTCAATAGTTACACATTGCTTTTTACTTTTATAAAATTTTATATGAGAAAAAAAAAGACGAAATAATAATGTTCTAGAACTGTTTGGAATTTATTTAAATTTCTGAAAACTTTTTTTTCCTGAATGACAGTGTTTGTAAAATATGGTCTTTATAATTGCGCTCCGTAAGGGAAGGACACTTATACATTATAACCCTAACCCTAACCAAACGAAAACAAGTAGATATTACTATTTGAGTTAAAAAAATATTTATTGCCTGTCTCCCGTTTTCCTTAATATCCTACTCAGAAAAACACCAAGAAAAAGGCACATTCCTCGGTCCATATGCTAGGACAAATTTGTACAAATGCTCTTTCTTTCCTAGTGTCATTAGATCATGGGATGGGTTGCCAGAGCTAGTCAAGAAAACCAGTGACGCATGACTAAATGCATGACGCGTAGGACGTAATCATTTTCTTTTTTTATTTTTAAGTAAAGTCTGTATTATATAAGATAAGAGAAGATAAGATAGATTAAATGTCGACCTGACCTGGACATTTAATAGTCAGACAGTTAGTCGCATGGGGGAAAACAGAATAACTTTTCATCTGTAAACTCTACTTTGGTAGAAAGTAGAAATATACATCCCACAGTTTCATATGTAACATTTGCATGTACTCGACCTTAGCTGGGTCATCCTGGTTTTAGAAATCGACCAACCTCGCTTAACGGAAGTTACAATTTCTATGAAAACCTCTTTTACTTTAGACGACTCAAAGTGAAATGGAGCCATAGATTACAACTAAAAATTCAAAATTCAACTTTATAAAACACTAAATGAGACACAAAATCCACACTTTTTATTCCGTATGCTAGAAACGATTCATACAAGTGCCCCTACTTACCTAGATATATAAGAGGAAGAAACAGGTTGCCTCAAGACTACCAACGACTTAGCAGATCTTACTTCTCTGCAAAAAAAGATGCATGACTAGATGTACATAACGATACGCGTAGCAAGTAATTATATTCTTTTTTTAAAAAGAACTTAAACAAAACTTTTTAATAGTTTATTATTGCGTTTTAGTGAAAAGTTTGGGGCGCAAGCTTTAGTTGACAATCTTCGTCATTAATGCGATGCCATGAAATTGGACAAAGCCTCCATAGTTATTGTTTCCTAAATAGCATTTGATTAAACACTCCTCGTTACGCTTGCTTGGAGAGATGTGTACAAACACTCCTTTTTCTCTAGTGCTATTACAGAATGGTATGAGTTGTCTAAGTTCGCAAAGAAAACCAATGTCAGAATTAAATCATTGCTTAACATACATGACTAGATTGACCTAGAAACACGCGTAGGACGTAATCATCTTCTATGTTTTAAAAGAGAAGAGAACACCGTTGACATTGCGTGGGAAGCGTGGTCGAGAGGCTAAGTGCGGCTTGAGCTTGGCTTGCTTGGCTACCTAGAAGGGGGCTCGAGGTTCGACACCCGACTCGGGCAGAGTTGTGTTTACTGAGCGCCCAAAGGCAGCACAGGAAACCAACTCCTAGATACCCCCTCCCCCCCACTGGTCCACAAATGAGATTGGACCAAAGCGCTCTGAGCATGCTATAAGCATGAAAGTAGCGCTATATTAAAAGCTATAATAATTGAAATTAACCAAAGCTCCGAAACACAAAGTAAACTACAACAAGACAAGAGATTACATTGCCAATAAAACATGTTTACAGTTTATACAACCGTTCACATTAAAATTGTTCATAAACTGTCCAAACTTGACCGTCAATAGGTTTATCATCATAGGAATCCTTGGGCCTTAGGCCTTTTTTTTTTTGCGTCTTTTTGAGTTGGTTACTTATATGGTAAATACTAACGTTGTGAAACAAAATAAGCATGAAATAAAATGCTGTTTATAACATTATTAATTTTCTTAAACTAGGTCTGATTTATAATGCATACTAATTAGGTTTTTCTCTTTAAAAAACTGCTTGCATAAATGATTTTTAAAAATTATATTTTGAGCTTTTAGAAAAAAAAAATAGCCGTTGCATCAGAACTTTGAATTATTATTATTATTATTATTATTATAGCTTTTATATAGCGCTACTTTCATGCTTACAGCATGCTCAGAGCGCTTTGATCCAATCTCATTTGTGGACCAGTGGGGGGAGGGGGTATCTAGGAGTTGGTTTTCCGTGCTGCCTTTGGGCGCTCAATAAACACAACTCTGCCCGAGTCGGGTGTCGAACCTAAAATATTGCGATGTCCGATTTTCATTTTCCTTCTATTTCTGAGATCTAAACGGGACGGACGGGCGGACAGACAGACAGACAGACGGATAGACAGGCCACACAAAACTAATAGCCTCTTTTCCCCTTTTCGGGGGCCGCTAAAAAACCATTTCCTTTAATAGTAAGTTTTATGAACTCCAATGGCGGATGATTTAGTATGAGAAGTGCGCATGCATTTTTGTATCTATTTATGTTGGCAGTCTATGTCACATAACGTAAATGTCAAATTTAAATACAATAACAAATTGCTAGAGCACTTTGTGGTGAAGCTATTTTGATTCAGTTCTAACTAATTTATCTTTATTCAAAAAATATTGTTCGTTAGCGGATGTTCTAAATGCGAAACTGACACTGTGTGAATATGTGTGCTTACAATCTTAATTTAAAATAGTGGGAGAAAATTAATAAATAACAAGGTTACAAAGAGAGTTTGTGTGCAAACACTAACTCAAAATGGGCCCCCGAAGTATTGATCAACATTGTTTTCTAATTATAAACGTATTTAACATAAGGAAGGGAAAATTATAAAAAAACAATTTTAAGTCGCAAGGGGTGTCGATGTTTAAAAATTGAACATAATCTTGGCATTACATGCGCTCCTAAATGCGCTCCTACAAAAGATATTCATGTAGAAAATATAAATAAAAAGCTTTCCATGATCAATCCGCTACACAGAACAAAAGATTGACTAAACTTATTTTAAGATTTAAGATAATTTGTTTGCATTATAACATTGCGAGGTGGCTGAGCTGTAAAGCTCTTGACGTCTGAACGGAAGTTCGAATCCCGGTGATGACTGAGAGTTTTAATTTCTGGCTCCTTGGGCGCCTCTGAATTCACCCAGCTCTAATGGGTACATGAAAAAGTTGGAAAAAATAAAGGCAGTAGGTCTTTGTGCTGGCCACATGATGCCCTCGTCATCCGTGGACCACAGAAATAGATGGCCATTACATCATCTGCCCGATATAGACCACAAGTTCTGAAAGGGTAACCTTACCTTACTTTAAAGTATTGCAAAATAACTAAGAACTACCGCTTTTACTTTCCCCAACTAAAGTCAGGTACCCATTAGAGTTTCTTAGATTCAGGGGCGCCCTAAAAATCCAGAAATTTAAAAGCTCAGTCTTCAACGAGATTCGAACCCAGGACCCCAGGTTTAGATGCTAAGCGCTTAACCACTCAGCCACCGATGTAGTTTTCATGAGTTAAATAGTTTCAAACTCAATTCATTAAAGAAGTTATTCAGCAATGACGTAATAAACATAAATCATAAGTCATTTTTTTGTTTAACGCTATTTCTTGCTTCAAGCTTTCTCAATACGTTATGATTCTAAAGCTCGTCTGGAAGGTATTAGGAAGAAAAAGGTGGGGTATTTGGGTGATCGCTTTTTGAAAAGCATTTATTAAAAAAAAGGTGAAGGACTTAAATTCGAACTCCTGGGCTAATTCCTACCCAGCCTCCTCCAGACAATTCACCGACCACTGTTCCAGAGAAATGATAATAAGAATTGGAGGCTTTATAGTTTTCTTTATTGTTGTATTTATAGTTATCTTTTGTTTGTAACTTTTGAGCTTTTCTCTCTACAAAGTACATAGAGGACTATTTACTTAGACTTAGGCTTAGGTCCTCCCACGACGTTGTGTGGCAAGTTGTCTCCACAAAGATATGTCACTGGCAATGTCTGAAGACTCCTCTTACCTGGTTTCCGCTTTTATAAGTTCTTCCATGAAGGTGTGACGCCAGGTTATACGAGGACGTCCCTGATTGCGCTATTCTTCGTATTTGCCTCCATGTCATCGCAACTTTTAGAGGACTAAGTCAACTTACGCCACCTTATCAGTCAAGTACAAATTCTTTGCATTTTATGAGATACCAAACAAAATAAGTAATTACCAATAGTTAATACTTAATTAATTTTTTTTTTACCTCAGAAATAATTGTGCAAAATGTCAGCTTGGAACGAGTTTGGGTGTGGGAGAAATAGCATGTACAAACGTTTTACCAGACAGAGGGTTGATATCAGATTTATAATAAAAGCGCTGTATATTATTGGTTATTGTAAAGAAATAGTCAACGATGACAAACTTGAAAAAAATTCACGCGCCATTTCAGTATAAATATTGTACTCAGTAGATAACACATCTTTCTAATCCCAACCTTACAACGTTAGTCATCGTATGAGTTTGCTTCTGCGCATTGAACTGACTAATACTTTTTATTTTTTGTTTTAAATGAAAGAAGGGAGGGAATAAAGGAGTGCTTAACGTCCTTGAGTAGGGCCCCTTGAGTATTCTTATTGATTATCGTGAATCATGGGAATTGCAAAATGCGTAAACAAAAATAGTTTTAAAAAAACATTGTTTATTTCTGCTTAAATAGTATTGAGATATCAGTATTTTAAAACGAAATTGAAGATATTATTTTATAAAATACAGACGCTACTTCAAAAAAAGAAGATGATTACTTCCAAGCAGGGTTTTAGTATTATTTATTTCAAACGATACACTTTTAGCAAATCACAACGACTATTTACACATCCAAAAAGAAAGGCTTCTTCCATAGGCCTTGAATTAAAGACTAAGTCTTTAACAGCCATCAATTGGGTGATCATTTTAACTTACCTGTATCTAAATGGACCACTCCATGTGACCTTCTTAGTTTGACATCCTGTTCTGGTAAATATCTGTTAATTGATAATTGTCACCAATCCACATACTACAGGTACTAATGTAACACGCCCACAATAGCCACCAAGTAATTTGGAAGGGAAAATATCTCTAAGTCTCTGATTAATATTCTATTTAAAAGTAAAACATTCATGTGTGTACTTCCATTTTGTGAAGGACTTAAACCAGCCAGGTGATCACAAGCCAGGTGAGTCAAAACACGTTCTAATCCACTATCGATCCTAGCAGCAGCGAGAACACAAGGGAGTTAACTCTTAAGTTTACAACGTGTGGGAGGAGCTAAGCGTTTATAAAAAAAAATGAGCTTGAAGGTAACATCAGAGCTAGGTCTCGCGTTTATCTTTCGATTATGTTTCTCAGTATTTCCCAGCGGATTAAATATTGGATCGTATACTTTCTTATGGATGAGTATTGATACACATTTCAGGTGTGTTAAGAATATTGAAAATAACTCAATTTTTATATATTATTTACTAGACAGATATTACCCGCTGCCCGCGGGTCTTAACTTGCGTATTGCTGATGTAGTCAGTGATATAGTGCATTAGAAACAATTAAAGAAAATAATAATGTTGTAAGTAAGTAAAGCGAATGCGTGAATTCACGCTAAAAGATATGAATGAAGCTAAAAATAGCCTATTGACCTTAATTTACGCGATATTAGGATAATAGTTGCAATCGTGTGAAAATGCTTTAGAAAACAAAATTTCAATGTTAATTTGATTAAAATATGAAATGAATAGACTATAATTATTATGTTCATGTGTTAAAGCTTAAAACTATCTTTGCGAAGAGAAATTATATCATCTTAGATTTTAATTACAGTTTTAGACCTAGTTCTAGTCTAGATCTAAGTCTCGGAATAGTGCCTCAAGTTACGGAACAGTAGGCCTATGTCAAGACGTTTAAAGCCATTTACATTTAGAGCGAACCATTTTATGTAAAAAAAAAAGTTTATGTAAAATAAAAAAAAATGTTAATTTTAATTCAATAATGAAAAAAATAGACACTAATATGTCTATTCATGTGTAAAAGTAAAAAATATGTTTTATTGATTGATAGTTAATTTAGATCTAGACATTTTTATCTCTGCGCATGCGTGAGCCTTCAGTCTTTCCTCATCCTCTAGACATGGCCTTGTGACCTAGTTTTTGTTAGATACAATAGTCTAATAGAGTTGGTCAACTTTATTTTTTTTTTGAGGGTCTTAAGTTTGTTTTAGGGCTACAATACATACACTACGGTCTAAGTTGGTATCCAAGGAACGGTTCTGCCAAGTTTTTACAAGATTGGTCAAGCGGTTTTGATTTCTATTCGACACATACATACATACATACATACATACGCCAAACATTCAACTTTATAGTATAGAAGATAGATATCATAGAAATACAGACGTTACTTCAAAAAAGTACAGTTTTACCTCTTACGCGTGTTCCTAAGTAAATCTAGTCATGCATGACTTAAATTCGGCCCAGTCACTGGTTTTCCTATCTGGCTCAGGCAACCCATTCCATGTTTTAATAACACTAGGGAAGAAGGAACATTTGTATAAGTTTGTTTAAGCATATGGGACGAGGAATGAGTTTCATGTATAGTCATGGTTACCAAACGTCCGCCAAAAGGAGGACGTGTGCTTCTTTATTTAGAGGACGTGTCCTCAGTCGGTAGGCATTATACTGAATTCTAAAAATGTTTGCTTTGTACTATTTGATAACATGTTTTCACTTTTTATCGATTAATTAATTCGATTAAAGTTGGCGGCGACTATTGACATGCCGACGATAAGTGGTTAAGCATTTGGGGTCCTGGGTGAAAACTGGGATTTTAATCTCGTGCCCCTGAGTCCACTCAGCTTTTGTGGGTACCTGACATCAGTTTGGGAAAAAAAACTAGGCGGTACTTCATTGTGCTGGCCTCATGACACCGTCGTTAAACGTGGGCCACAGAAACAGGTGACCTTTACATCATCTACTCTATAGATCACAAGGTATGAAAGGGAACTATGATAACAATATAAATCTTTGTTTGGAAGCGTGGGAAGCGTGGTCGAGAGGCTAAGAGGCGCTTGAACTTGGCTTGGCTTGTGACCTAGTAGAAGGGGAGTCGAGGTTCGACACCCGACTCAGGCAGAGTTGTGTTTACTGAGCGCCCAAAGGCAGCACGGGAAACCAACTCCTAGATACCCCCTCCCCCCCACTGGTCCACAAATGAGATTGGACCAAAGCGCTCTGAGCATGCTATTAGCATGAAAGTAACGCTATATAAAAGCAATAATAATAATAATAATAATGAACTATTATACTATTTCAGATAAATTACTCAAATTTGAGCAAATATCAAGTCACATTACTTACAACTTAGAATTACCGAGAAGTGAATGTAAGACTCTAAATAAGAATATAATGACCTACTTAGCTTTCATTACCTTGACCTTTCTTATAGCAGCATTCGCTAAATCTAATGGTAAGTGATATAATCTTGTTGTTTTTTTTTCTTACAAAGATTTGTCTGTCTGTCTGTCTGTCTGGTTAAAATTTCGTACTTGTTATTTCTCCCACACCAGATTTCGGATCAAGCTGACATTTTTCTAAAATTATTTCTTTTACCTGCCAACACAAGAATCAATATAAAAAAATAATTAGCTAATTAACTATTGATAACTAGTTATTTTCTTTGGTTTATATAACAAAGGGAAGACATTGTATGGACCTATAAGGTGGTATGTTGAATTATTCCCCTATTTAAATAACTGTAAAACCGTTTGAATAGTCTAAGAGCTGAGCCAAAGGCTCTTCGAGCTCTAAGTTTGAAAAAAAAAACTGTCTGAATCCGTCCGAGAACAAATATCAAACAGTAAAAAAAAAAAAAAACCTGCGGACCTCACAGGCCTGTCTGGGAGAGACCCGAGTCAATGCCTGTAGGGCATCGCTGTTTCCAATACCACTGAGTGGTACCGGGGTCCGCCACCATTTACCTTCATTATACCAAGCTAACTGTGCGGGATTCGCCATTTCAGACGGTCCCTTGAGGAACATCGCATGGATTCGTGACAAAGCTGTGGGAGCTTTCGTGCTACTCCGCGCCGTGCAAGCGGTGGACTATCGTCCACCCGTGGACACCTCCGCGGGAGTCCTGTTTGTTACCCTTCTACCTAGTCACTTCCTCTAGTGAGCCGTTTCCACGCGAGCGCCAAGTTGAGGCATGGTAACGTGCAGGGCCGGTCCTAGCGATTGCGGGGCCCTATGCGAAACTGATTGCGCGGGGCCTAGTATGGGTGGGGAAAAGGATAATAAATGAAAATTAAGATTTTGTATTATAAAAAAAATCGACTTTGAATTTAATTCATTCTATGCAACGTACTGGGCTTCCATTATATTAACCTTATTTTACGAGCCTTGTCTATTTTTCATGTAATTTGTATACGTTTTCAGGAGATTTGAATAAATTCAGAAGATTTCATGGAATTTTTCATATATATTTTGCAAATTATTAATTACACCTAGAGTTAGTGCGGGGCCTATGAAAGCGCGGGGCCCACTGCGACCGCATAGGTTGCACTGGCCTAGGACCGGCCCTGGTAACGTGCTCGCGACTGTAAAACCTATCTTCATAAGCAGCTCACTTACATAGTTACTGTATTGGCTTGAGGAGGCTGAGGAGGCTTTAGTACTTGAGTTTGAACCCAGGTTTCTCGATACACACAAAACATATGGACTAGTTCTCTTATTATATTTCTCCTCGGTTTTTTAATACCATACAGACACATCTCTATATATAGCTCCTCCTTCGTGTTCGAAGATGAGCACATTTCTCAATTCCTATGGACTCGAAGATGGCTGTAAAGTCCAATCTTCGCTTTGAAAAGCCGGCCGCATATGTGGCATGGGTGAGTTTTGTCAGTTGCAGGTGGGCCTGCTTTTTCTCTCTGCTTTCTGTTGGTTCGGCGCTCTATCGAACTGGCCACTCTTCTTGCTTCAAAACTTGAGACTCCGAGACACACAGCTTCTCGCCATGCGGAGCGATCTTGAGCTAGTGCTTCCCAGCCATGAATGTCGATACCGCATTCCTTGAGGGAGCTCTTGAGGGTGTCTTTGTAGCGCTTGTATTGGCCGCCTTGGGAGCGCTTTCCTGTACATAACTCTCCATACAGAAGTCGCTTGGGAAGGCGATTTTCTGGCATGCGGACTACATGTCCCGCCCATCGTAGTTGGGACCTTTTTACTGTCGCATTAATACTGTGCATGTTGGACAGCTTTAAAATTTCTGTGTCTGGTATGTGGTCAGACCAACGCACCTTATGGATACTCCTAAAACAGCGTAGATGGAAGGAGTTTAGCTTTTTGGTGTGGCGGGAGTATAAAGTCCATGACTCTGATGCAAATAGGAGTGACGGGAGAACTACAGCACTGTGGACTTTCAGTTTTGTGGTTAAACTGAGTCCTCTCCTTTGCCACACTTGCTATTGAAGTCTGCCAAAAGCAAAACCATACAGACACATCTAATGTTAAACAAACTGAGCAAACAAAATGTCAGCCCTTACGTACAAGCATGGGCTCTAAACTTTTTAACCCAACGTTCCCAGTCTGTTAAAGGGAAAATCTCATAGTTTTTCAAATTTGAGTTATTGACATATTTAAATTCTGCGTAAAAAGTTGTAATAGTAAACATTATATAATTTTTTATTTAAATGCTTAGAAACATTTATATTTAATAAATTAGACAGTAAATTCGCCTCGCCTCCTAAAAAACGGGGTTCTTTGAGATTTGGTTTTTAGCTTAGGCATACCTCACTTCCATCAACAATACTGAAAGGGAAACTAGATTTAACCAATCGTATCGCTTCTTTCTTGCAGTAACTGTCAGGCTCTTAGGCTTAGTGACGGGATAGTCCAGAGCTATGCTATAGTTTTATATATATAGAGAGAGAGATGTAAAAGCATTAGGATAACCAACTCGAGAAAAAAAATAACATTTTCATCTAAACTTCTCCCTATCCCAAGAAGTAAATATATCGTGTGTCTGACTGATTCGAACAAACTGGTCAGTGTAAGGCTAGTCTAGACTACGTGTAGTCGGTCATGACAAGACAACCAAGCGATAGTGTTTGTTGTGTGTTAAGTGGTCAGGCGAGAAAATATATACTGCCGTGGTTAGTCAAGCATGTAAATCTACTTTCAACATGCATTTTTTTTTTAATTTGCTTACAAGATTTAGATCTAACTGCGTAGACGAAGATATATATATATATTTCTTTTACGAGAATGTAAACTTGACTGTTTGGCTTTCCGTTATTTAGTAGGTACTTGGAGTAGTATAGGATTTGTGTATCTGTTCGTGACGTCACATAGAAATTCCGTGAAAATCTGACCGTTTTGGATGCGCAGAAAAATTACGTCAGAAAAACATCAATTACTAAGTTATTCTTGCAAATTAAAAAAAAAGAATTCATTATCTGTAAATCAAAACACATATTATATCAAAAATTGTCAAAACTATGGGAGTTTCCCTTTAAAGTCAACATCACCAAATGTACGAATGTAGGTTGTGTACTATCTCCTGTACTGTACACTCTTTACACTAATGACATAAGAAGCATCTATGACTCAGTTAAACTCTTTAAATTCTCTGATGATACTGCCATAGTCGTTCTTATTTCAGGAGACGAAACTCAGTATCGAAGCTCGATAGAAGAGTTTACAAACTGGTGCACCGACGACTTTCTAGAACTGAATGTCACAAAAACTAAAGAACTTATAATAGATTTCAGAAAGAAAAAAAAAAGATGATACACAAACTCCAGATATAGACTACATCGATCGAACAAGTGAAGTCATCATTGATAAACTCTCATGGGACAACCAGCTTGGAACTCTGGCAAAGAAAACAGCCCAGCGACTATTTTTTCTATACAAACTCAAATCTTTAAACTAAAAGAGATCCTAAAGATTTTTTACAGCTCGACTATACGAAGTCTGCTAACATACGGATTAAATTGTTGGCAAGACAACGCTTCATTTAAACTGTTGCGACGTCTAGAAAACATCTTAAAAAGGGCATACAAATTACACGCACAACATTATCGTATTTAATTAAAGGAACTTTTTGAACAGAAATGTTTGAAAAATCGGAAAAATCTCTGAAAACTACGCCACCCGCTCCATCATAAATACGTCATAACGTTGTAAAGAGGGCAAGACAAGAACAGAGCGTAGAAAAACGCGTTCGTGCCTTAATTCGTTAGACTCATCCCCACTCTTTGATCAGGAAACATGAAAAGGATCAAGATACCTGTGTGTAGTCGCTGAATGGACTCTTTATGTTGTGACTGTTCTATTTATGTGTATGTTTCTGTTGTGTTGTCTTTATATGAGTTAAGAGTCCTTTGTAATCAAAACAAAATTTTCATAGGGATCGATAAAACAGTCTTAGTCGTAATGAAAGCAATTAAATAATTAAGTCCCTGCTATGCATAGCGTATTGTTCTTTGTCTTCGTCTAATGACCAAACCTTGTATGAACTGTTCTAACAATAAGTTAGTTGGTTCCCCCCCTACTCCTTTCCATTTACCTCACAACATAAGCTGTCTCTATTTCTGTAGCGTAAGCCAGGTTAGCAGGTAGATCTATATTTGTGGTCCAACTACGCAGTTCATGCCAGATTCAATTGAATATAACGACGGAGTCCTATGCTTATTGTTCAACCTAGTTGGCATGTGTCAGAGCCAAGAGCAAATCAAGGGCGACAACGTGGTATGAATGGTATACCTACTATTGAGACTATTTGAAGGTTGGGGCAGCATGACTTTCAATCGCAGGACTCAATGACTCTCTTTAGAGGTTCTAAAACTTTTAAGCAAGCCACTCTCGATGCCATATCGTCCTTAAAGACTAGAAAAGCTGTATTCAATAGGCTGAAATCAAAATTAACTTAATTTTTTTAGTTTTACAAGCGCTGTGGCTGAGTGATAAAGCGCTTTGATTTCAAACCGGGGGTCCCAGGTTCAAATCCTGATGAATCTTTTTTAGATTCTCTTTATTACAATGTATCATGTTATTAGTTTTGAATGTTTGGATAAGGTTAATAATTATTATTAAAAAAAAAGTTGTGTACAGTGTACGCTAAATGAATATATGGGAATCCTGTGGCTGACGGGTAAAGCACTTGGAACCGGAAGTCCCATGTTCAAATCCTGGTGAAGACTCTAGGTAGACCACTTCGGGGGCCGATTTTAAGTTTGTGTTTGCACACAAACTGTCTTTGTAACCTTGTTTAATATTTCAGAGAACCAGTAGACGACAGGAAAATGAATTTCTGAATTCAGACTAAAGTAAAACATTAGGGGAAAGCCCTCAGCACTCCACACATGGGCCCATAGCGGCTTAGGATGCACGAATCAGTGGCGTCACTAAAGTGGTTATCACCAGGTGCGGCCGCACCTCCTCACCCACCTAGTGACGCCATTGGCAAGAATGTTATTTAGTTAGCCCAGCAAAGCTTGATACACAATGAACGTGTGCAGGTAAAGATTCCCCGGCCTCCTTAAGAACGTTAACAGACGAGAACCAACAGCCAAGCCATATGTTTATCTACGTTATATAATATCTTACGTAGTACAGACGTTTCTTTTAACAGATAGTTTTATATTTACGTAATAATATTACATATCTTCTAATTAAAATGCACTTGGTAATTGACCAATTAACCTTCATCTCAGAAGAACGTTATAGATGCATTTACAGCTAGAGGCGTGTAGAAGTTGCAGCCACTTTGCAATTAGTTAAAAACTCAAATGTTACATTAAGGAAAAAGTTTGAGAACCACTGCTCTTGGGCATTAGGCTTTTACAACAGTGACGATCAATAGTTTTAGATCGATATAATGAATCGACAATGAGAAGAAATGAGGAAAAAATACATTATCATGGTTTGAGATTGCAAAAATAGCCGCTGCCATGTAAAGATAAGAATATTTTTTTTATTAATAACAAAGCGAATGTTTTGGAGACCGGAGATGGAGAATTGTGTAATAGAATGAACACACCCACGCTGAGCCTTTGTTATTATTAGCCGAATCAAGCGCGGAATAATTGCGTTCTTATTAACAGGCTGGTGAAATAGGACTATTTTTTTCTGTTTTGTTATCGTAAATAAATCAATGCGCTGTACGTCGTCTGCAAAAAATATCAGTTAGCCCCGCCCATCTTGTGTGTTACACCGAGGCCATTAGTGATAGAAGGCTTGAACACTAATCTGCAACGTCACAACCTGTGGGCAGTTTAGACCAATAGATCGTTACTTCTGATACTTTTTGTTGGTTGTTGGTAGTTTTGAACTTCTGATAATCATTGTCGGTTGTTTGTAGTTTTGAACTTCTGATAATCATTGTCGGTTGTTTGTAGTTTTGAACTTCTGATACTCATTGTTTGTTGTTTGTAGTTTTGAACTTCTGATACTCATTGTTTGTTGTTTGTAGTTTTG
>JADKLZ010000130.1:37917847-37962023 GCA_021533235.1 Biomphalaria straminea | reverse complement strand
TTCTGATACTCATTGTTGGTTGTTTGTAGTTTTGTACTTCTGATACTCATTGTTGGTTGTTTGTAGTTTTGTACTTCTGATACTCATTGTCGGTTGTTTGTAGTTTTGAACTTCAGATACTCATTGTCGGTTGTTTGTAGTTTTGAACCTCTGATACTCACGCTGAAACTATTAAAACGTTTTCCTCTGCGTAACTTGATAAAAATATGACACCTGAGCGGACATCTTTAGAGCTGCATCTGAGTTTAAGTAGAAACACAAACTCACTTTTTTTATTCTAGGATTTAAAATTGCATGCCATGCAGCTTTCTTATGGCAGGATGAAAAAAATAATTTTATTTTAATTGGCAGTGAAAGTCGTTATCTTTCTGGTTACTTCCTTCTGGCTTGTATTATATAGAATGGGTTTAACTCAATAAATTTCCCATTAGCCGTTTTCTTTAGAATAGCAGTGCACGGATGAAGACAATTGGTTTTAGACCGAAGATTTTAAAAAAAAATGCAGACTTGATTATGGGATAGAAGAAGAAGCGTAGTAAGGGGTGGCAAGGGGGTGGCAAGAAGCTGCGGCTCCACCTTCCGAGAGGCCACCAAATAAAAGTATTGTACATATTTCAGTTGGGTAACACATTCTACGTTTTTCTATTTGTATAATATCATTATTAATTTTTTTTTTATTTATAAGCCTATATTTCTATGTAATGTTAATAGAAAATAGGCGGGCGCGGGGGAGGCGCAAATAAAGTTTCTTGGCAAGGGCGCACGTTGCGCTCACCACTCTTCTGGATAGTAGGAATTGTTTTGATCCACATAAATTGCTACTTAAAGAAGATTAATTTGTAAACAACTTGAATCTCTAAGTAAAAGTTTACGTAAAACCTATGTTTATGCAACCGATACAGTAATGTCATAGGCCGATTAGGTATCGTACAATTTAGTGAGCATCCAATCGAAAGTATCCTCAAAATTTATTTGTGAAAATTTATTACCTGTTACCTATCCTTGAGGTCGGCAACCTTTTGAGTCGAAAGAGCCAAAAATTACAGTTTACAAATTTTATAGTTTTTTTAAAGAGCCTCAACATCTTTTTTCTTGCAACTATAAACAGTACTTACACAATTTTTTCATGAAAAAAAAAAACAAACTTTTTATTCCTATATAAGTAGTGTTTTTTCATCCCCAAAAAATAATTTAGGAAACAACAAAACAGTTAAAAATTTACTCACAACACTACCTTATACTTGAATAACAAACAATTGAGCAAATTAACTGAATGGCTTTGCATGGTTTTAGAAAGTTTGGATACATTTAGCTCATAGCTTGTTTTTAGTTTCGAACACAACTCTAAATTTTGATTTGTTAGTTGGCTTCTTACTTTACTTTTAATTATATTTATGCAGAACGCTTTCTCTCACGAATATGTCGATCTAAAGATAGTCAGCACTCCTAATGCCAACTTCTTCACTAGACTGTAGCAATTTGGATTTCTATTCAAAGCGTCACCTCACGGCATTCATTTGACAGCTGTCCACTTTTGTTCTTACGTACATCAATTCTGGACCTCCAATTCTTCGAACTTGATTTTTAACTCAGTAAATTTTCCACTCCACAAAACTTTTTAAATTGATCAATTGCATTTCTAGAAATCCAGTATCAATTTCAAAATGATCAATGTGGATTTTTTTAGTATTTGTGTTGAGAGGATTTACTTGGAATGCTAGAATGGTTGGCTTTGCACTGCTCAAATCTATCAAGAAATTCATCGTATATATATATATATATATATATATATATATATATATATATATATTTTTTTTTTTTCAACTTTGCTGAAGAAACTCATGTCAAAAGTTGCACCTATTTTAACGAGATTATGTTGTAGACATTGAAAATGAAGTACCTTGCCGCTCTGAATATCTTCTGCAAAAATATTTTTTCTTTAAAACAAAACGAATTCTTCTATCAAAATATAGACTGGGTTTTATTTTCTTTGCGGTTGTAGATTCAGCTCATTTAATTTCGTTTTTATATCCACCATAAAGTAACTTTTTGCAACCATTTGTTGTTCTCTAATTCAGGGCGATGGGGTGTGTATATTTCATTCAAGCACAAAGCAAAAGGGTTAAACCTTTGGAAAGTCAATGCACTTTATTGGGAAGAAAGAGTCTCTATTTCCTTTAAGAAAAGATGATGTTAACAATCTTGATTACCATATATATATGTAACATAGATGGCACAAAGTGCTTCTTGCTTTGGTTTATTATTCAGTAAAATGTAACAATTTCATGATTTATTTTGCTCAGATGAATGGTTTTATTTGTTTATATCATGTTTGTGGCTCCATCAATTGCTATTGAAACGATTTTATTTAAAACGAGCTTAATGTTTTAAAGTTGTTTTTTTTTTTTGAAAGACTGACCATATGGGCAACTTGTGCCGTGTTTTTATATCACAAGAGTCATCTAAGCAAGTGATAAGACGGAAGAAAGTTGAATATCTTTCACCTGCAAATATGTAGCATTTGAAGACATGTTAGCTATTCTATCTTGTACTGTTTTAGAAGATATTGGCAAATCTTTGTTGTTGTTTTTTGTCTCAAGATTTCTGGTTTGTTTTGAAATCACGAAACAGTTCTTTAGATGCACGAAGGGAGCAGTCTTTGACATTTATAAATGGTTTGCCTTTTTATGCAATGTCTAGTCGTACCGCCATATTACCATTACTTGTACATGGCTTCTAACTTTAAGAAGATAATTCGCTTCTAACTCATTTACTAGAAACAACAAACTATACGCCCAGTCCCAGCCAAAGCGAGTGCTGAAGATGCCAATTCGTCTTGCGTCGAAAGCGAATTAAAACCTACTTAGAAACATCCACAACTACCGAGAGTTTCAAATGAGCTGACAACAGTGACAACGCGTTTAGTGGAGAAAGGGTGTGGTGAAAAGAGAGTACAAGTGGCTGAGAGATTTTTCGGTGCCTAATGCAAATTTAACAATTCGATTTTTTCAATTTTTTTCTTCTATAAAATAAATATTTGCTTATGGAACTAAAGAGCCGCAACTTCACATCCAAAGAGCCGCATGCGGCTCGCGAGCCGCGGGTTGCCGACCCCTGTCCTATCCCTTAGCCTGGTGGACCGTTGGGGCACCAAGCAAGACTTGTAGACCGTCTTTCTCCATTCCTCTCTATCCTTTGCCCTGTTTGAACCTCTTTCAATGGTAGGCCCGTCCATTCTTTTATGTTGTCCTCCCATCGCTTTCTCTGTCTGCCTCTTCTTCTTTTTCCTGGTACTGTGCAGATTTATAATACATATTAAACTCAATGCATTTATAGGAAAGATATAATTTTACACATGAATGTATGTTGGTTAACCCTTTACGTCTGTAACTCCAGACGATATAAAAGTCATTTTTCGCTGTGACCTACAAAGAGGGTGTGATGTCGCCAGCACAACGATCAACCTCTTTTATTTCCCCCAAACTTATGTTAGGTACGCTTTAGAGCTGGATAAATTCAGATCCCGGAATTAAAAAATCCTAGTCTTCACAGGAGGAGGCGCAATGGCTGAGCGTAAAGCGCTTGGCTTCTGAACCGGGGGATCCGGGGTTCGAATCCTGGTGAAGACTTGGATTTTTATTTCGGGATCCTTGAGCGAATCTGAGTCCACCCAGCTCTAATGGGTACCTGGCATTAGTCGGGGAAAAGTAAAGGCGCTTGGTCGTTGTGCTGGCCACTTGACACCCTCGTTAACCGTAGGCCACAGAATCAGATGACATTTAGATCATCTGCCTTATAGACCACAAGATCTGAAAGGGGACTTTACTTACTTTAGTCTTTACAGGGATCCTCGTTCGGAATCCATGCACTTTTCACTATACATCTGAGCCTCTTATGACTTACTGACTTAATCCTGTGTACTCCCAGGGGAGCATAGGGCCGCAACCACACCTCTCCACCGAACTCTGTTCTGAGCAGCTTTCTTCATCTGCTCCCATGTCATTCCAGTACCCTCAGCTTCACTGACGACTGACCTCTTCCAGGTTTGCTTGGGTCTGCCTACTTTCCTCTTTCCTTGTGGATTCCAGTCAAAAGCCTGCTTTGCAACATTGTGAGCCTCTTATGTAAGATAATAATTAAATGAAGAATGTATTACAGGATATTAAACTTTCGCGAATGCTAAAAGTGTTGCTATACATAGAGCAGTGTTTTCAAATAAATACTAAGACTTGTCCTCGAGTCTGAAGATTAAGGAGAAGTGAAGTATTTCACATGGCTACTCTAGCTGTGACCTACATTTTTTGCCATATCCAACACAGACATAACCGTTTTTTGGCCGGTGGTCGTCTTCTTTAGCAGTAGTTTTTCCATGAGTTTCAAATGTAGAAACCGCGGTTTAAAAATACACCTCCATTTGTCCAGATGCTCACTTATATGACAGTTAAGGCAGGCCAGCGCCTAAGTTGAGTTAGTTCTGTTACAAGTAAACACTCTGGCAAAACAGATGGAACTCCTTACTTAATACTGTGAAAAGACGAAAGAAGAGCTGCTTTAGGCATAATTCACTGGTCTAAAGTCATCACTTAAGGTAGAGTAGAAGAAATAGTCGTGCAAAGACAATGAAAAAGAATGGAGTCTCTTTTAATAGCCTACCAAGACGAGATACTGACCTGGATAAATGATAAATTACTCGCAGTGGCGTAGTAAGGGTAGGGAAAGAGGGGGGGCAATTTTAAAAATCCTCCAGGGTCCCACTTGAAAGGGGTCTCCGAAATAAGTGTTTTTTACAATAAAATTTAATATTACGCAAGATACTGGAGCCTCCTGAGAGGCCAAGCCTCCCAGGCCCCCAAACGATGAAAAATTCCTAGCTACGCCCCTGATTACACGAAATGTCACAGCACCCCTAGGACGAAAGTCAAGTTAGTTGCGAGTCGATCACTGTCCCATTGGTGTTTACCCTAACTACGACATAGGGAAACGCCACTGCATACAGGATTAAATGATTGTCGCGTTCTGTATGATTTGATAGAGATAGAGCTGGTCCTTGTACGGCGGCAACTCGACCTTAAAACTCACTGACCGCACCCATTCACATGTTCTAATGAGGTATAGTCCATTATGGTTCGTTATTAATGGGGTTTCTGATATATCTAAAAATCGATATCTTAGAAGCGTAGTGGAGAGGCTAAGTGCTCTTGAACTTGGCTTGGCCAGCTATGTTGGGGGCTCGAGGCTCGAGGTTCGACACCCGACTCGGGCAGAGTTGTGTTTACTGAGGGCCTAAAGGCATCACGGAAAAACCGACTCCTAGATACCCCCTCCCATTGGTCCACAAATGAGATTGGACCACAGTGCTCTGAGCATGAAAGTACGCTATAAAAAAGCCATAATTTATTTATTTATTTGAGATTTGGTGACACACTTAGAACGTAAAGTCCACTTATTTGAAGAGTTTGATTAATTATTTCCTAAACGTAAAGGGAATCAATAGCTGCAAAGTTTGTTTTAAACAATAAAGACTCTTGATTAGCCCAGCCTTTTGATCTTATGTTTACGTTCAATCTGCTTTTATTTTTTTGTTTGAGAGTATCTGGCGTAAAGAGATGAATTTTGGTATGATACCATCTTGAAATACTTTCTTTTATCTCGTATGTAGAGTAACTTACTTGTTTAGAGTCATCGTATTAGAGAATTAAATCTACACACCGGAATTCTATTGCTACTTTTCTCCATGGTTACAGTTCTCCAGATAAAATTTTAACTTCCAGGAGTAAATCGCTTTGTACCTGTTCATTAAAGGACGTTATTTGTATTTGTATATCTATGTTTTTATTTATAAGAGAAGGCCTCTTTAAAATCTTAGAGTTAATAAGCTGTCCACCCAAGCTGCTAAATATTATTGTCTTTTTCCACCAAAATATGATGGGTACAGTACAGTTCAATGGCGCCTGCTCCGAAAGTTTCAATATAAACAGCGGAGTAAAACCAACCCTTTTTGGAATACTCTTTTCAATGCTAATCCACCACGCATTTGATAATTCCACCTAAGGCATATATCTCCATTCCAGATTCGATGGCAAACTTCTACATATTGCTAGACTGAGGGCCAAAACTAAAACCAGAACAACCCTCATAAGAGACATGCTATTAGCCGGCGACGCAGCGGTTGTGGCACACTCACAAACGGAACTTAAGTTACTAATGTCCCGCTTCTCTCAGGCCTGTAAAGAATATGGCTTAACTATAAGCACAAAGAAAACAAATGTTATGGGACCTCAAATCAGTGAACATCAATACTGACCAATGGGAATACATAGCTCTAGACCACACCAGATGGAGAGAGACAGTGACCAAGAAAGCTATGGACAGCGAAAGAGCCTGGGCCTCAGCTCTGGAAGAAAAGCGGACAACGTGGAAAATGGCCAGGTCCTCTACCACTGTAGCGAAGACCACCTTTACCTGCGATACTTGTGGGCGGGAGTGCCTCTCTAAAATAGGGCTCCACAGTCACACGAGGAAGTGTGCGAGATAAACCATAGTCGTTCTACTGAAGAAGCCAATTAATATATAATAATAATAATAATAATAAGGCTTCGAGTCCGAAAGTTAGTGAGGAATACAGTATTTCCCGTGGCTGTGCCTCCCCAGCTGCGACCTACATATTTTGACATCTCCAGGGCAAGCAAAACCTTTGTCCGCAGGTGCTCGATTTAGATTTTCTTTTCGTGGTCTGCGTTTGTCCTCGGCAGCAGATTTTCTTTTGGTCTAAAATGTGTATCCCGCGGCCTTCGTGAGTAACCTCCAGCTGTCTCGTTCCATGCGGCATGCAACCAGGTGCTCTCTTCTATGTCAACCAAGGAAATTGACACCTACGCTGGTCTTTGAAGCGTTTCCGTGGGAAGCCTCTGTTACGTTGACCACCTTTTAACTCACCAAAAAGGACTGCCTTTGGCATACGTTCGTCTACCATACGGGATACGTGCCCAGCCTAGCGAGGCTGTCGGACCATAAGTAGTCCCTCTATACTGTCCATACTGGCGTTCGCAAAGACATTGCTGTTTTTAGTGCGGTTCTGCCATCGTATGTCCATGATGGAGCGCAAGCATCTCTGGTAAAAGCGCTCAAGAAGTCTTAGCTGTTTTTTATATAGTGTCCATGTTTCAGAGCCGTATAGAAGGGTTGTGAGAACCACCGCCTGGTAGACTATAATTTTTGTAGGTGGACGGAGCGATTTGTTCTTCCAAACTCTCGCCTCGAGGTGTTTAATTAAATGCGCTACTGGCCCTGGCCAGACGGTTATCAACTTCCACGGTTTAGTCTTGAGACAAAACAGAATCCGGAGTGGCTAATCAAGCCAATTCTAGAGCGGTAGACTTTGCCACAATTCATGCACGTGTACGTATCAGATTCAGGGCTAGTGGACAGCTGAAGGGTTCCAGCAGTATTTTCTTTTAATTTCTCATTTTCTTCCTGTTTCTATTTCTTGCTTCTTCTGAGACACTGTTGTATTTAGACCCCATTATAGATCATTTGTATTGTTACTATTGTGTTATAATCACCAAGTTGCCTTTCAGAATTTTCGCTCTATATGGCAGATGATGTAAAGGTCATCTGTTTCTATTGCCCAAGGTTAACGAGGGTGTCATGTGGGCAGCACAACGACCTACTGCCTTTACTTTTACCCGGAGGATTAAGTCAGGTATCTATTAAGGCTGGGCGGACTCAGAGACGTTCTAATTATTCAGAAATTAAAAATCCCAGTCTTCGCTAGGATTCTAACCTGGGACCCCCCTCCACCCCCCCCCCGCTCCGGTTAAGAAGCTAAAGACTATAACTCTCTGCCACGGCGCATTACTTAATAATCACATTATTCTTTCAACTATTTCTTGGTTCTCTTTTTCAGCCGACAAAAAGGCCTGGGCATGCGAAGGTATGCAAACAATTCTTGCCTGTCATGAAGGCTCCATAAATGTAACCTCAGCCAAATATGGATTCTTTGGGCACAATTGTAATAATGACATGGAGCACAGTGACATTGTTTGTTATGACAAGACAGCCAAGAAACATGTGTTATACTTGTAAGTAGATCACGTGACTCCACACCAGTTTGTTTACACAGCTGTAAATGTGGAGTCAGCATAGGAGTTATTTTTGTTTATCGATCTTAAAACAAAATGAAAAAAAAATGTTTTTCAATTGTTTTTTTCTTTTCTAATCTGCAAATATTAAAAACAAGAGTAATGCTTCTGGTCTGCTTTAAGATGTTCAATTTATAGTCAGACTCGATTGTATTTTTTTTTACAAAGACAGAGTAAGTTGATAGAAGCTTTATACAAAAAAAAAGTTGTAAGACTTAAATTGGAACTTATCTTATACAATACAGACGTTAATTCAAAAAAGAAGGGTGTTCAATTATATATGTTTATATCTTGACTTGGCTCTTGTGTTTCTTCTCTTGGTTAGATGTGGCTCACTAGGGGTATGATGATTATTCCTTTGTAATTACTTTATACTTGCTACTCAAATATTTGTTATACAAAACACTTAATAAATATATTCCAACTCGAGTTCGAATAAATCCAAATCCAAATACTTTATTAAACTATTAGGCACATAATATAATATGAATACACAAGACCAGTCCAGGAAGCACACGTCCAACCTTCCTGGACTGGGAGCAAAACCTTACTGACTAAAACATCCACTAGCACATTCAACTAAGACCAAAACGTTCAGTCATAACCCGTGCAAACGACTATTCACATTCACAACAAGGGGACATAAAACTATCATACTATAATAGCACACTAACAATCATTCTCGCCATACCTCACCGTGACAGATGATTACGCCCTACGTGTCATGCATTCAGTCATGCATATTAACCAATGACTTAAATTCTGCCAAGTCACTGGTTTTTCTGGCTAGCTCAGGAAGTCCATTCCATGCTCTAATAGATTAAGGGGGATGAAGCCTATCCAGAGACTAAACTAACCACCAAAGCATTTTCTTTCCCTCGATCGATACCAAACAAAATAATTACTAGTTAATTAACTAATTCATGATTTTTTAAAAAATAAATTCATCCTTGTTTTGTTAGGTACAAGAAATACTAATGCAAATTATTTTCAACTTCATGGGGGGGGGGGGGGGGGGGTGGACAGCGGCGTAGTTAGGGTAGGGAAGGAGAGGGAGAATTTGAAAATCCCCGGGCCCCCACTTGAGGGGGGCCTCAAATGAGTGTTCTTTACATTTAAAATTATGTATTACGCAAAATGTAGGGGACCCCAAAGAGGTCAGTCCCCCCTAGCACCAAAAACGAAGAAAAATTTCTAGCTACGCAGCTGGGGGGGGGGGAAGGAGGAGAATAACGTGTAAAATATTTTTACCAGACAGACCGACAGAGTGAGTTAATAGAAGCTTATTAAAATGTATGTTAAAAATGATCTTACTTAAAGCAACCATTAATACTTTATAAAAAATGTTTTCCTTCTAATACACCAGAACGGTAGCTGTTTATATATTTTCTTTCCTCAAGGATTGTATCAGACTAACACAGATATAAATTAAGAACAATTATATTTTTCTCATTTTTTTTTTCTTTCAGATGTCAAGGTCGTCAGTTCTGCACCATAAATGTCAACAACAAAGTGTTTGAGAACCCTTGTGCTAAATCGATTCAAAAACATTTAGAAATAAATTATAATTGTGGACACAAGTGATCTACGAGCTGTTATCTTTGTGTCATCATATTGCTCGATATCGTCCTAGATATAGTTAGCGTAGCACTGATGAGTTTAGACACTTTGGCGCAGTAAAGCAAAAGTTAGAAATGTCTTTTCGATATTATTATTTTTTTACTTTTAATTAATAATGCGGCATAGTATAGAGATGGAATCCATGTTAATATGCTTATACTTTATGTTGTATTTTAGCTTAACTTATCTATGAATATAATAATGTGTTTTGTGGACAATTTAGAGATGATAACTCATGTAGTTTTTTTTTTCGTATCAAAGACTCTTGAAGATTTTGTTTAAGATTCATTGTAATACTTTTTAATTGATAACAGAGGGAACGCGACGTCATGACAAGGGGGCGCTGGAAGAAGGTCATTCTTTGAAGGACTAAGAAACAATGGCTGCCTGGTCGTGCGGTCTGCGTTCTGGACTGTCGTTCAGTCGTCTAGATGGTCCCGGGTCCATACCCTGCCCATTGCCATTCCTTGTCCTGCGGGAGGTATACACTTAAAATTTCATTTTCTTGGCTTCTGAAGGAACATCCTTAAACACGTACAATGTTTAAAACATAAACGTTTTCAATTAAATGACCTCGTTTCATTTTATATGTAAGAAATTCTTATTGATTTTGCGTGAGACGTCTACATATATATATTTGGGTCATAACGTTTTTGAAAGAAATTATGTAAGACCTCATCGCTCTAAATACGACCGAACGACACTCCAATCATTTTTACGTCAGAACGGTCTAATTTTCACAAACTTATGTACCATCCTTCTGATATATATATATATATATATATTAAAGTTAGATTGATTAAGATCATTATAAGCGTGCATGCTCTAATGCAAAGAATCTGTCTGTGACAATTTACGTCTCGAGAGACGATCTTTTCCCTTTGCAACTTCTTGTGTGTCTAAAGAAGCCAATCCTTCATACATAGCTGCAATTACATGTTGGGCATAGGGGATCACCAGGCGCAGCTGCATTTTCAGCCTTCTTTCTGCTTCTTTTGTGTGTGGCATCTGCAATCCGAGACCCTATCTCTTGATTATCGGCTCGCCCAATTAATTTTCCCAAAGCTTTTTATAGCTGCGCTCGTCTAACTAGGAGAAGTAGGGCGTTTTGTAGATGTCAGGAAGTAGGGCGCAGAACAGAGCGCAGGAGGACTTTTGGTGACGGAACATTGCATTACATTTTCTTAGTGTTTACTGCACTTTCACTGAGTCCTTATTTCTGAGTAATTAAATGGGTAAATGGGACCTGAAGTAATTTTTTTGTTTTGATAGAGGTAGGGAAAAGTCGCCAATAAAAGTTTGAGAAACACTTGTTTACTTACATGTAAATTAATACTAGATTTGATATATGTACGTATGTAGAAACGAAGGCCTAATTATACTTATATATACATGGCTTATTGTAAATATATTGGTGAAAGAAATTCTACTTTTTTGAACAATTTGTATCCGCTAAAAGCAACATTCCTATTTATGAAAATCTTTTATAAAACCTATCCCTTTTTTTTATAAAGCTACTTTGTTTTTAAAAATAGATGCTTTTGTGTCACTTGCACTTAAAGTTCGACAAATATTGATACCCGGTGACAGCCACTCATATCCCTATGAATAAGTAAACTTGCTTTTCAAAGAATCATCGCTTTGAATCCTGTTGACCCAACAAACAATGCTGTCTTATCAATCCTAACCATTCAGTATTTAGATCAAACTAGCCGGATGTGACCCTCGACATGCTGCCTTAATTAGGGTATTAATGATCTAGTGGGATAAATTAGATCTACGTATTACTACTTCTGACGCAAAAATAAAAGTAGAGAGTGAAAATGGGTTTACCTGTTCAGCCGAAATATTACATATTTAAAACGGGTTTACCCGATTTGCAGAAATTTGGTTTTTTATACAATGGAATGGCAGATAATTTGTTAACAATTTTATGGGCCGCCGGATGTAATTGGGAAATTTAACTTACACTACGATCTCCGGCACGATGTAAGGAACATTTATATCACGTTTTATTCAGATTGGTCAAGCAGTTTTGATTTCTATGCGGGACATAGATGCACACATACATACACCTTACTTTCAATTTTATATATTAGATTAATGTAATTTTATTCACCTATTATTTATGTTTTAATCTTCAAAGAAAGGTTTAAGAATTGTACCCATAGCCATATACAACAATAATTTGTAATTATTTTTTATTTTTTATTTTACTACTCAAATATCTTCGTCCAGTTCATGTTACTGGGCTTTAAAAATGTCTGTATTTATATTTGCTTTTTGTGATTTTGTACAGCTATAACAAAAAGTATATTTGTATTTCTTGAAATTATGATGACAAATACACGCTGACAGTAAACATTGACAAATAGAGACTACGGAACTACATATCAAAATAAATATCGGCTTAAAATAGTCGATTGTGAATAATATAAAAAAAAATAAACAATGACAGATGTCGAGAGAATACTTAACAATGTAATATATACTGGCTGTGATATTTCGGTTGTGTGAACGATTTTTTTAGTATGGAAACTGAGACAAGTTGAAAACGTAGACCTTGACCTAACTGAAGGCTGATTGGTTAGCGCTTGGCTTCCAAACCATAGGGTCCTGGGTTCGAATCCTACTGAAGACAGGGGTTTTAATTTTTGCGGATCTTCAGTGCAACTCGTAGTCCATCCATCAGTCGTGAAAAGTAAAGTCGGTTTGTCGTTGTACCGCCACATGACACACACGTTAAGCGTAGGCATTTGATCTTTAGATCATCTGCCCTATATATCAAAGGTCTATAAGGGGGACTTATCTTTTTAAAAATAATTTTTCTTTATAAAAATGATTTACATGTTATTATATTACCGGTACTACTTTTTAAAAATGATTTATACACATTTATTTGTTTATTTTATATATAAAACATACACATGTCTATAGCAGAATGTATTAATTCAATTCACCAAAAGTTTTTTTACATTATTTCTTAAAATTATTTGTTGCTATAAATACTTAAACGAATAGGCCTTTAGTCCAATTCGGTCAGTAAAAATACTTTCGTTGTGTCATTTAGTAAACTATGAGGCGTTAAAGCTTTTGTTTGAATAGTTTTATGGAGTTTATGGGTGTGTGTGTTTCTCTGGGGAAGGTGAGTTCGTCATTGGTTGATGGCTATGCGGTGTGAATGATGCGAGGATAATCCGAATTATCGTAAGCTGTCTTGGGTGCGTCAGATGCCAGAAAATAAAAACGTTATTGTGAGATTTGTCTAAAATATAAGTTTATTTTATTTCAATAACTCTATATAAGCCTCCCCCCTCTCACAATCACTTGTTCGTACATTGTAGTTTAATGATGTCCACTTTTGTCATTCAGGAGGCAGAGGGCTTTACACTGGGGTTTTGTGCCTCCTCGTGTGGCTGGTGAGACCTATGTCAGCCCAGAAGGTCAATGCTGAACACTAGGCAAGTTATTCCAGCTGAAGATGGAGATAGTGTCGTTAGCTATGATACATCATCTAAGATTTGCTCATTTTTCATGTAAATCTTATACATATTACTTCTATATTCTAGATCTAGAAGCAAAACTAAATCTACTCTATATCTTAAAAATTCAAAATCAGATACGTGCGTATGTACCAATAAATAGTTACTTAAGAATACAAAGCGTTTGGTCACAAACATAACGGGTGTAGAAATCACCCGGAGTAAGTCAAAATACTTTTTTTTTAAATTTTATCTTATTTTAAGCTGTGTAATGAAGGTACTGTGTTGTGAAAGGATCTTGATGTGTGTGTGTGTGTATGTCTGGTGTGTGTGTATGTCGCGGTGCAGGAGTGTCACCGTTAAGTAACGCCCCTATTCTGTACCCGACCAGCGGTTGAATGGGTCAGCCTAGCGGGTTAACGAGAGGTTAGGAATGCAGAAAGGCAGTTGAGCGGCTAGGCTTGTTGGTGTAGGTTGTGAGGTAGAAATTAGATAGAAAATAAAGTACCGCAGCTGAATATAAAATAAAGCTATTCGAGTTGTTACTTAGATGTTTTGTGGTTCATTATAATTAGGAAATCGTCACATATTGCCTCCTTTTTTTTTTTCAAAAATGTATTTTAAAATTTTATTCTTGTTTCATCTCATGTTGTATTTGTTAGTAGTGTAATAAAAGTCATAATTGTTCACAAAGAAGTTATTCGAGTTATTTCAAGCTTTATTTTCAAAATATCATTATAACCTTTCCTTTCACACCGCCATCCAAACAAGTACAGAGGGTGTGCACTATCAAACACATAGGCTGAGAACGATGTGGACATTAAAGCAAGATAACTAAGTTCTGCCCAAGTCTATGGCTCATAAAAAGGTTGTGCTCAAGGCCGACATTGTTTTATATGTTTGTGATGTCTTTCAATGATTGAGCATGTGTATACAGTTGAGTTGCCTTCCTAAGTTGCTACACTATAATACGCCAACAGTGGTTTAGTTATCTACCAGCGCTTTTATGCTACACGTTAACGACCGTTGTCAACAAATAAACATATTTGTTGTTAATTCTTTTAAAATTTGACTTTATTACATTCAAAGGATTAAAATAAACGTAAATACTTTAGGCCTATTGATATAAATAATAATATTAATAAATCATATAAATAGTCTGTATAGAGAAAGCAGAACGCATTAGCTGAATGGAAAACTACCGAATCCCTAAACGACTCCTGTATGGCCAATTAAACGAAGGAAAGCGCTCACATGGAAGACATAGAAAAATGTTTCAGGGACACCCCCAAAGCCTCCCTGAAGGCCCTCAGCATTGACCCAGACACATGGGAGACTGAAGCACATTACAAAGTACCATGACGTCGTTCTTTAAAAACTGGCCCACCTTTGGCAGAAAACATCAAGAGTCTGGAACAGACTGGAAAAGAGCAGTGAAATTCATAACAAACGAATATTCACATTGAACTAGAGTAGCACCTTTAACAAAATCACTCAATTTAGAAAGCCTTCAGGAGAGAAGACTCACAAGTAAAATAGCAATTATACACAAAACTTTGAACCATAATCTTCAAATACAAAAACAAAACTTAATAAAATACTCAGAAAGACAACAACATAAATGCACATTCCTCATCCCATATGCTAGGACAACTTTGTACAAGTCCTTCTTCCTCCCTAGTGCTATTACAGCATGAAATGGGTTGATTGAGTCAGCCAGCCAGGAAAACCAGAGACTTGGAAGAATTTAAGTCATTGGTTAATATGCATGACTGAATGCATGACTCATATGACGTAATCATCTTCTTTTTTTTTTTTTGAAGTAACGTCTGTATAATATAAGAAGATAAGAAGATAGGAAGACATCGTGGGCAGAAGAAAGACGTCAGACAAAAAAAAAGCAAGGCCAATGACACTAGCTTCAGCTGGAATAACCTGCCCAGTGTACAGCCAAACATTTCGGGTTCAATAGTTCTCACTCGAGGAGGCACGAAACACAGTGCATCGCCCTCAGCCCCCCTGAAAGACAAAAGTGGTCATCATCGGACAACGATGGACGAGGTATATAGACAAAGCAAGAAAGAGAACGAAATCTCTTAGAGTGGTTTGTGTGTCAAGATCTTGAGAATCTACACAACTTTACAAACAAACCTGGAAATCAACACAACAATATGTCTGCAATAATGTCAAGAAATACATTGCTCTCTTTCACTCTCATATTCACACACACTATATATATATATATATATATATATATATATATATATTAGTACTCACTGGGTTCTCCCGTTGATTTTTTTCTCAAGTTAAATATTGTTTATTCGTCATTGACCCCCTATCCTTCCGACCTTTAAATATCTCGCATGTGGCTTCTAGCGCCAGGCTCTGGAAAACAACTTCAGCTAGCGGACCAAAGTATATGAGGAGAGTGTGTCAACATGACACCGTTTGGCGAAAGGCCTTTTCGTCTACAGTCCCAAACTAGACTGCAACAGCCACATGTTTAGGACCAAGGCGAATCACATAACTTGAGATACTCCCTGTGGTCAAGCATAGAGAGGGATGCTCTCCCCTTTCCTACACGCAAGTAATTTCTACGTTACTCGACCTTAAATTATATATTTTAAAAAATGCAAACAAAAAATGTATAACCTTACCAGAAGATCCGCAAGGCTCGCAAAGACTTTCCATCGGGGACAGCACCAGGAAAAGAAAAAGAAGAGGCATACAGAGAAAGCGTTGTGCAAACAACATAAAAGAATGGACGGTACTCATTTAAAGAAATTATATGCTAGTCCAAAAGAAAGAGAAGAAAGACGATCGACAATTTAGGCTTAGTGCCCAATAGGTTCATCAGACTAAGAGATATGGGAAGGTGAGGCTATATATAGATCTATATAGACCGAGAGAGAAATCAGAAAACAGCGTAGAGAGAAATTAATAAAAAAGATTTTGTATGTACGTGCATGGAGACACTCGATTGACTGAATCTCACTTATTCCAGCACTTTGACGAAACACTGGTAAAATAAGAAAAGTTTTTCAAAAAATCCTTTAAAAAAAAACAAAGCTTATCTAAAGGGGGAAAACTCTGTCCTTTAACTATACATATCAATAATGTTCAAGGTATTTCCTTTTTTTATATCAAACAAAATAATTAATTATCAATAATTAATTGACTAATGGGGTATGTTTTTTTTCGTTTTTTTATGTTTTGTAAGGTATAACAATCATCCCTTAAAAAATATTTGCTATTTAGTTTTTTTTTATGTATGTTGTGTTGTAAATAATGCGTTGAAATGGTTAGATTCATTAGAACAGCATACGATTATAGATTTTCTCAAATTGAATTCAACTCAGGATAAAGTTAGCTTAGCTTCTACATGCCTTTACCAATAATGTATAATCAATCATTTATAATCAGTAACAACTTGGATCCTTTATCAGTAGCAGGTAATGTTGTAATTCATTGGGATTTAATAGCACCAATGATTTTTCCCAGATGTCTCAGATCCGGGTGAATTCAAGTCATAAATGAGTCATGTATAAAGGGAGTATAGTTTTGTTGCTCGGTCTATAGCTTGTCGCTCCAAGACTCTAGCAAAACTAAATCAATGCAGGGGTTTAGTATTAAATTCATAGTAAAATAATTTGAAATACTCTTAAACAGGCTTAAATTTGAATACAACTTTTGTTTACAGATATACATAGATTCAAATAGAAAGACTTAACTCGCTATAAAAACACGCCCTTTCCATTCTGACGGACCAGATCATGGCCTACACCACCAACAGCGAAGTGCTCCTATCCACGACGTTACCTTAGAAACACACACATACACCTTCGTAATTTCAAAATACTTAGGATGTGAAAAAAAAACAACCTAGTTTGATTTACATTTTTTTTCGCTTTTTATCAATTTTCTCAAAATATTATTTTTATTCACATTTTTTTTTATTAACACTTCGTTATTTATGCATAAAATTCATTTAAACTTGTCCTGCTTTTTTATCTAACGCCAAGCACAACAACTTCTAGATTACATTTTTCCTGTTTGAAATCACATTTTGTCTTTATTGCAATAAATATTAGGAAATATGAAAAATAATAATTCTTAAGCAAGGTCAAAATAAAATTTATAAAAAAAAAAAGGGTTCATTATATTTACAAACTAAAATATAGAAAATGTTTGGCATGGTTTCTTAACACTGTATATATATATATATATATATATATATTGCTTTCGTTATGGCATAAATAGTTTTGAAGCCTTAGCATTGAAAAATAGAAATAAACAAAAAATCCAATATGGCAGCTGTTACCATAACCTACAATGAAGAAATAACAGTTTTAACATTTTTTAAAATGGTTGTTTATAGGGATTATACATGTAGATGAAAATGATTGATAAATTTAAAAAATGTTTTGTTTGTTTGTAAAATGTTTTACATGTTTCGGATGTTCCTTCAGAGATGAAGATAGTTACTTCCTAGTCCAAACCTCCCGCAGGACAACGGGGGATTGGAGCGGACAGGGTTTGAGCCCGGTACCATCGATAAATCCAAACGAAAGTCCAGCGTGCAAACAGCTCGACCAGGTAGCCATCCATATGATTGTCAAGTGTCACACATAGCCTTAAATAAGTTAACAAAGCTGTCACCCGTCAATCTTTAGAAAATAAAAAAAAAGTATACCCATTTTGACCTTACTTAGGTAGATGATATAAAGGTCAAATGTTTCTGTGGCTTACGGTTAAGGAGTGCCATGTAGCCAGCACAACGATCCACCACCTTTACTTGACCTGTTAGGTATCTATTAACGCTGGACTCAGGTGCATCCCGTTTTAAAATGTTATGTTTTAATACGCAGTAAAAGAAAAACAAAAAACTCTATCTTCGCTGTAAGGCACAGAAAGAAAAGATCCAAAGTTTACAATGCTGGCGTAGGCAGCCATGTTTATATCTGTTCCCACAATGCAACAGCACATCAGAACAACAAAGGATACATCACGTGAGCACCTGACTGCATACATTTTTTCGTTTAAAAAAAAATAAATAAGACGTGCAGGAATGAGCCTTAACCAATGAGGTGTAGACTTTCCTTTACCTAATACAGCGGTTCTCAACCTTTTTAGTTCCACGACCCCTTTTTACGATTGGCCACTCTGCTGCGACCTTTAACATTATAAGCATATTTTCGTTTATGTTACAAAATCATATCACGAAAACCTGAATATTCCAGTTCGTAATCAAACCACACACATAAAAAGACATTATTAACTTTATTCCCTGGATTTATTTACTTTTATATTGCGTGATCACCATATTCATCTTTTTTAACTAAGTGGCAATATGAAAGCCAAGGAAGCTGTATTGTAAAAAGTTAAAAAAAAAGTAAAGTTGCCCTTTCAGACCTTGTGGTTTATAGGGCAGATGATGTAAAGGTTATTCTGTGGCCTACGGTTAACGAGGGTATCATGTGGCCAGCACAACGACCAACCGCCTTTACTTTTCCCCAACTAATGTCAGCTACCCATTAGAGCTGGGTGGACTCAGAGGCACCCAAGTACCAGAAATAAAAATCCCAGCCTTCACCAGGATTCGAACCCAGGACCCCCGGTTCAGAAGCCAAGCGCTTTACGGCTCAGCCACCTGGCCTCCCAGCTGTATACTACAGTGGCACTAAATCGTTGCCTCATTTAGAGAATAATATCCACATCATTGCGAAGGCTGAGTCCATTTTTGTTTCCCCATATCAGAGATTTCACCCTTAGAAAAGATGCCAGCAACAGAGCTAGACAGGCCTTAGAGTGGAACTCTCAGGGAACATGACGTAGAGGAAGAACACAACGAACATGGCGACGCAGCAAATTGGAGGAATCCGAGAGGACCGGAAAGAGCTGGAAAGCCATTACAAAACTTGCAAGGAGGAACCCAAAGGAACGATGATGATGATGATGATATCACAGATTTTAGAGCAATCTTTACAAGATCAGAACTAATTTCGTCATCAAGTCTAGTTATATATTTAACAAGTTAGAAAATCCTGATTTGTAAATATACCGGTATATTATTGGAGATCAAACTCATTTAGGATGACAAATATGTCAAAAAGTGGGTATTTTCTGTAGTTCACTTTCACCGTTAGGAGACGTGGTGGTCGTACGATTAAGCGCTTGGCTTCCGTACCTGAGGTCCTGGGTTCGAATCCCGGTGAAGACTGAAATTTAGAATTTCGGGATTTTTAGAGGGCCCCTGAGTCCACCCAACTCTAATGGGTACCTGACTTTAGTTGGGGAAAGTAATGGCGGTTGGTCGTTGTGCTGGCCACATAACACCATGCTCGTGTAACCGTTGGCCAAAGAAACAGATGACCTTAACATCATCTACCCCATAGACCGCAAGGTCTGAAGGGGACACTTTTCTTTACTTTCACCGTTATAAAGTGCGTCCAAATGTGGTTATGTTTTATTAAAAAAAAGATTCTTTGGCTTCAACATGAATATTCAAGAAAACGTATAAAACTTTGCCTCTTTATCGAAACCCCAAAGAATACCTGGCGCCGTGACCAAGAAACCTACGCTAAGTTGGTAGAGAGGATGTTAGGGACAGAAAAATTTGCCTAGAACCTAGACGCCTGTAGGAATTACGTAAAAAGAAGATTGGTCGAGAGTGTAAGTGCGGCTTGAACTTGGCTTGGGTACCTAGAAGGGGGCTAGAGGTTCGACTCCCGACTCGGGCAGAGTTGTGTTAATGGAAAACCAACTCCTAGATACCCCCTCCCCCCCCCCAACCGGTCCACAAATGAGATTGGACCAAAGTGTTCTGAGCATGCTATAAGCATGGAAGTAGCGCTATATAAAAGCTATAATAATAAATAATGGCCTATGCCACAGTTGGGACTATAGAGTTAGACTATATTATTTCCAGGATTATCTGATAAACATTTCAGCTATTTTGTCATTAGATACGAAGATTCAACTATATTTAGTAGATTAATATTAATAGATTGATTAATTTCGGCCCCAATTATCATTTATACTGCAAAAAAATGTTTTAGATCTCTGGCAACATTAAGTCCTCAGCTATGATGTGATAATCTGATAATAGAACATTCTTACAAGTCACACAATGTGGTTTCTAAATTCCTGCTTTTACTATTGAAATATAACCATGTTGAAAAAAAAATCATCATTATATTTTCTTATATAACAAATTATTCCCACTGGCTATAACAAAACTATAGCTTTTTCTTTCATAGACTAGAACGTCATGGTGTAGTACTAATTATAAACGCATGTGGTTTTAAATTACGTGCGTAAATCTTCCTTATAGAAATACAATCTCTCATTCCGCAATGATGTAACCAAAGACATAAATAAATATACACTGGTCGTAGGATGTTATTTTCATTTGGGAAGAGTCAAATATGTTTTATGTACTACACATAGACACATCTATGTGAACTAAAGATGAAAAAAAGATGGCGGCAATTGAGCTATAAATTTTAGGACGTAAATTTCAGTCTATATATAACTATGATCTTACGTTTTGAAAAGTACAAAACTTCATTATTCCCAATATTTTGCCTTTGTTCGCATGCACCTATGCGCACCATATCAACAATTTCATAATGAAAGACATAGGAAAATATATATAGCCGTGTGATGTGGATCTATTTATTGTTGACATGGTCTCTTTATGTATGGTGGTCGTCTTATCGATTCAAATATTTAGAATTAGTTTTTAGTCAAAAAAATAAAAGAATATGTTCAATGCCTTCAGTCTAGATCTAAACTTAGAGGCTAGTTACTAGTTTGGAAGATAGTCATTATGCCCGCCTGACATACATTTAGATCTTGTTGAAAAAGATTACAAATACAATAATACAGAAAAGGTTCTATTAATTACATAGGTTATGGCTAAATAAACTATAAATATTTTTACTTTTATACTGCTCATAACTGCTGTATAACTCCTACAAATCTATGTTTGCCCAAATGTTTCCAATAATAATTTGTTCTTCATCGGCCAGTCTATATATATATATATATATGTCTATGGGTGTAACGTTTGATGTGCAATAATTCCAACTGTTACAGATACTAATGCTGTGACGATGTACAGTTTGAAATGATTCTGATTAAGCTTTTTATAACTTATATGCTCAAATTATTGTTTTAAAAAATATAGCTACCAATGAAACAGTTTACATAGTATACAATACAAAAGTTTTCTTGAAGATAAATACATGTGTCTAAGCTAAGACAATATAAGATTTGTTTCAACAAACGTTTAAGGAAGTAGATACACGCCTACAGCCAGTCCAACCTTAAACGATTTAAGAGTTAAAAGGAGCAGCCTTGTTCTCAAACACCAACACAGATAAAATCTGGGTCCGGTTAAAGAAACTTGTTTATCCTTGATTACAGAGCATTGAGTTTAAACCATGTTTACCTTGATTACACCTGTTTGTCTTTAATTAAGTATAAAAAAAGTAAGTTTCCCTTACAGACCTTGTGATTTATGGGGCAGATGAAATAAAGGTCATCTGTTTCTGTAGCCTATGGTTAACGAGCGTATAATTTGGCCAGCACAACGCCCAATTGCCTTTACTTTCCCCCAACAAATGTCAGGTTCCATTAGAGGTTGGTACACTACCCATGATTGAATGCATGACACGTAGGACGTTATCATCTTCTTTTTTGAAGTAACGTCTGTATTGTATAAGATAAGATAAGTAGGCGTCCTAAGATCCCGAAATTAAAAATACGTCTTCACCAGGATAAAAGCCCGGGACCTCCAGTAAAAAGAAAAAACAAGTTTACAGGAACGGCTAGGGTTTCATCAAACAACAATTCTGCGTAGATACAGACAAAAGATATTATACGATTGTCTCAGTGCCGGATCTTTTCAGGTTAAGGCCCTATCCAGGATTATACGGAGACCATTCCCTCTTTAAGCTTCGATATTGACCTTACTAATAGAAATCGAGATCATATTTCTTGGAAAAAAATTGATTACTTGTAATTTTTATCCCATTTGGCTCTTTAGTTTATATTTAATACTAGGATTACCCACCGGCTAAGCCCGTTTGAATTTTTTCATGGCTATATATCGCTAGTTTAATCCGTGGGCCCTTTCCGTTTAATTTTTCTTATTTATAAGCATTTTAAGGCCCACAAGTAAACAGCACTCCCCTAACGCATTCCTTAGACCTGAGAATGGTAGTACCTGTACCTTGTCACGTCAGCTCTATTATATTAGGAGCTTACGTTGGTCTTTATTAATTATCACGTGTGTAGCTGTTGCGTGCCTGTACTAGTCTGAAGGTGTGCTGGGGTCCAAACTGTGGTCTAGTCTGATAGGCAAAAGTACACTAGCACCACTTGAACTGCCTTAAAAGCACTTAAGCCTCTCGCAGTGGCGTAGCTAGGGTGGGGGGAGGAGGGGAAGATTTTAAAACCCCCCGGGCCCCCTAACTTTAAATATTAACAATTACGCAAAAAGCAGGGCCCCAAAAAGGTCAATCCCCCCGGGTCCCCTAATGATGGAAAATTCCTAGCTACGCCCCTGGTCTCTTGTCAGCTGACATTATTTTCTTTTACATACATTTTTTTTTTAAGTTCAAAAAAAAAAGTTTCCTTTTTCAGACCCTACGATCTATAGGACAGATAATGCTATGTTCAAAGCCGGCACAACGACCAACTGTTTTTACTGCACTAGTCTAAGAGACTAAAAGATGGTTGAAGGTGATTACACCTGTTTGTACCAGGGGTGGGCAAACTTTTTTTAAAATTGAGGGCCGCATAAAATAAACTGTGGGAATAGAGAGCCGCATACATGTATATGAAATATTTACCTAGAACTCAGAAAAATGACCTTGCTCTGTATAGTGTTCAGCAGGGGCGTAGCTAGGAGTGAAGTAAAGTTTTTGTTTGTGAAGGCTATAGCACTAGGCAGACGCATTGTCGTAAATCTGGACCTGTATTTACTTCTTTAAAACATGCTACAAACTTAAACGTTTTAATCACACAAAAAAATTGCCAAAGCAAAAAGAAAAAAAAAAAATTAAACCCGACAAGACTCGGATTAATATTTATTTCTTTTGTGGAAACCACTTTCTTGTGCAGTCGCTAGGGCAGTAGCCCCACCTGCCCTCCCTTAAATCCGGCCTTGCACTTACAATCATATTCCAAGCCAACCCAACACTTTCTACATAATTCAAAGCATTGGATAAATATCGTTTTTTTTTTTTTTTGTCTTTGACTGAACGTTCCGAAATATTGACAACAAAAATGAAAATTACGTTTAGATACGAATCAAAAGTTCAATATTTTATTTAGATATTTAAGTATAAAAAAAAGTATAGCTTAATATAGTGCTACTTTCATACTTATAGCATGCTCAGAGAGCTATGGTCCTATCTCATTTGTTGACCAGGTGGGGGGGGGGAGAGGGTATCTGGGAGAAGGTTTTCCGTGCTGTCAATAGGCGTCACTAAACACAAATCTCTGCCAGAGCCCCCTTCATAGGTAGTCAAGCCAAGTTGAAGCGTACTTAGCCTCTCGACCACGCTTCCCACTGGGGGTAACGGGGATAATTTAACTTCACCACATCAGTCTAATACAGCGATGCCCAAACTACGGCCCGCGGGCCAGATCCGGCCCGCAAGGGGCTTCTATCCGGCCCGCCAAAACATTGGGAAAAAATGTAAAAAAAAATATTTAAAAATTAGAATGTTAAAAAACATTCTCTTCAAGTTAAGATTCTCACTCATTCTTTGATTAATTCCATCTTTAATTCTGGTATTCTAATATTCATAATAATAAATATTTTTTGTATTGTAAGAATACAAGTGTTGTTGTTTTAAATGACGATAAAACTCGACAGCTACTTTAATTCTTTTAAAATTCCGCTACTGTTTTGAGCTAGCCGTGTTCTTGATATTTTGGGTCGTGTTTTTTTATATCAAAGTGATTGGGACTGTATTGTATCAAAGTGATTGGTACTGTATTGTATCAAAGTGATTGGGACTGTATTGTATAACATTTTTAATTTAATGAAATGAGAGAGCCTAAGAAACGAATAGTGAAGTTTTACTATTTTGTGTAATAGTTAGTAAACCAGCATGTTTGATTTGTAAAGAAAATGTGGCTGTTTTTAAAGAACATGATATTAAAAGGCATTATGAAGCCAACCAAATAAACACATATGGTGGCATTCTTGATTTGAAGAAGACAGGATTGCCAAGTTCTGACTAGAGATTGGGGAATTGAAAAGAATATTTAATAAAAACAGACATGAAAATAAGTCTGCGATAAGGGCCAGATACAGAGTTGCTCAAATCTTAAGTAGAGCAATGAAGCCTTTTCCCTTGGCGAATGTGTAAAAAAAAAAAGGGCTTGCTAGCAGTGACTGAAGAAATGTGTCCTAAAACAAGAATGCAGTAGAAGCTGTCAGTAGAAGCTGTCAGCCTTTCTCTCATGACAATTACAAGGCGAGTGAAAGCTATAGGTGGCGGGAAACCTACATTCACAAGCAGCAGAATTCGAAAACTTTTGTATTGCTGCTGGCGAGTCCACTGACATAACTGATACCGTGCAACTTTTGGTATTTATTCGAGGTACAAACAGCACTTTTGATAAAACAGAGGAGTTAATCTGTTCAAAGCAGAGTCAACCATCATAGAGGACCTTGCTCTTCCTTAGAAAAATTAGTTAGAGTGACTACTGATGGCGCTAGAAATATGGTTGGATGTCCCAGCGGACTGACAGACAGCAAGAGGTATAACGTTATTGAGTCAAATGGAAATGAGCCCCTGCGGCTTCACTGCATTATTCACCAACAAAATCTCTGTGGAAAGGTTTTGAATATGGACCTTGTGATGTTGATTGTGCTCAACACTGTAAATCTCATCAAATCATAGGCGTTGAATCACAGAATTTTCAAAAAGTTTCTGACAGAAATAGAGTCCAAATATGAAAACGTTCTATTTCACAGTAAAGTGCGCTGGTTAAGCGGAGGAAAGGTATTAAAACTTTTTTTTTTGAGACACGCGATTAAAATATTTATTATGGAAAAATCAAAACAAGTCTATACCTGAACGACCCCTCGTGGTAGTGGGATTTGGCTATTTTATGTGACATCACATCTAAATGAACTCAACACCAAACCAAAAGGGAAAGACACATTGATTTCGCATGTGTATGCAGACATATGTGCTTTCCAAACAAAATTGCAACTCTTTATTCAACAGGCGGAAGAGGTGAATCTTGTCCACTTACCAACCTGTTTCACTCTCATCATCATCATCATCACTCTACACAATGATAAGCAGCTAAATATGTCTAAATATGTCTTTCCTAAAAGAAAGAATGATACAACTTCTGAGAGTGTTGATACTTTCAGAGAAAGATTTGTGAATTTTCATAATTCAAAAAAATGAAATATGTTTCTTTGAAACTACGTTCACTGCCGATGTGTCAAGTGCCCTGACAGATCTGCAACTGGAACTGTTAACTTACAAAGCCAGAATCTCTGCTTGACAAATTTCAAGTGACTATTGACTTCTACTTTGTGTTAACTACAGAAATTTTTCCAATGTTTTCAAGCACTTATTTATATAAACGGACGAAAACCATGTTACGTAATCGCCTCAAGGATGAATATATAGATTCATTGCTACGATTTGATGTTTTATCAGCCAGATATTCAGTAAATTGTTTTGGATAAACTTTAGACATCACATTAATTTATATAGGTAGGTCCACAAATAAAATTATTAAAAATAGCTTATTGTATTTTTTTTTTCTTTTTGGTGGTATGGCCCGCGACACGAATGTCGAAAATTAAAATGGCCCGCAGACCTGGTAAGGTTGGGCATCACTGGTCTAATAGATCAGTGAAATACTATTTCTTTCTCTGTTTGAGATATCAAATAAAATAAATAAATAAAATAATTAATTAACAATAGCCAATTAACTAATCGTATTTTCATTGATTCTTTTTGGTCAAGTAAAAGAAATAATTGTTTAAATTGGAAGTGGGAGAAATGTGTACAAACCTTTTACCATAAAAACAGATAAACACAGTTAATTGTTATAAGTTTGCTCAAACAAATGCATTCATTGTACATACACTAGGCATGTCATTTCAAATGTCATGAGTCAAACACCCCGTACAAACGACTCAGACGAAATTTTCATTCCATTAAAAACAACATAAATTGGTGAGTAATCTAATGTCCAAATCGTGTTTCTAACCTTTAACCACTTCCTGGTTATTTCTTATTCTAGAAATAAACTTGCAAACCTTCGTGTCATTATAAAGTCATTCATTATTAATGTCAGCTATTTATAGTGAAAACGTGAATGGGGTTAAATTTACATTGCGTGGGTGTAAAATAAAATTACGTAATTTAGCTGGGTAGCGTGAGTATAGTGAGTATGTATAAAAGCATGCCACTAAAGATAAGCATTTATCAGTGGCGTAGCTAAGGATATAGGCAGGGGCCTGCAGTTTCGACATCATGACATAATTGAATGGCCACTGTACGAGGACAGACGTAGACCATGTAAAGGGAATCTAAATTGACAACAAGCGGACAATGTTTATGCTATGCATGCGCTAGATTTGATAAAATATGTTGATGACAACTGGTGCTGCGTAGCCACAGCAAATACTGCACTCCTCATCAACCTTTGGACTCGAAGACAAAACTTATTATTATTTATATTATTATTATTATGTTAAAAAAGAACGAATATTCATTCTCTGGCGCAGCCAGGGTGGAGTTTCGTTAAAGGGAGACAAAATTCATCGTATTCCCTTTATCAGATTCCACTGTTCTTATTGAATTCATACAGTTCAATTTTTAGACCTTGCGATCTATGGGGCAGATGATATTAAGGTCATCAGTTTCTGTGACCAACGGTTAGTGGATGACTCGTTGTATGGCTTGCACAAACTTTAATAAAATATTATAAGTTTAAAATCATTGTCATTATTTAAAGTGTTTACAAACTCAAATAGAAAGCCATCTGAAGACCAGGTTCTTCAAAGATCAGAAACTGGACCGAGATGATGCAACTTCCGCTGACACGCCTACTTTTTTCATTTATAAATTCTGTTTCCATTTTTTAAAAAATATTTATGATGTGTCTGTGATGCATGAGATAAACAACCACAACTCACTAATTAATTACTTAATTGTGATAAGAATAATTATTATTTTCTTTGTATGCAGGACTAAAAAAAAACGATTGTTATTGAAATAAATCCTTTTTTTGGGGAGGGATAATTAAACTACTTATTTCTCATAAATGTTCTTTGTGGTTGTCGCGTGCCATGGTACCATCTTCAACGCTGTGTTCTTTAGAAAAATAATATGAATATAAGACTATATTAGATTTAAATGGAATTCATTCATCTCTAACGTAAAGAAAATACATTTTCCACCCTTTATATTTTCTAGATTTTGTTCCGATGTTCCGCGGGCCGGATGAAACCTCGCGGCGGACAGAATATGACCCGCGGGCCTTACTTTTGGCATCGCTGCTTTAGAAGCTTAGACAGGGGTTATCAAAGGTATTTTATTGTCATACCAAATACCCAGGTTGCTGAGGAAAAGAGAACAACGCTGGCAGAAGAAAAACGCCAGAGAAGAAAAGCAAGGCCAATGACACTAGCTCCAGCTGGAATATCCTGCCCAGAGTGCGGCCGAACATTGCGGCTCACATAGGTCTCACCAGCCACATGAGGAGGCATAAAACCCCAGTGCATAGCCCTCAGCCCCCCTGGATGACAAAGTGGTCTTCATCGAACTACGACGGACGAACTATAAAAAAATAATATAAAGCCAAATCCTCAATTGAGGCGCTAATGATATCATTTGGGCACTCCTGCGTAGACAATTCTTTGGGACTTACATCCGTGTACTTAATGACCTTTATAGTCTAATTGTTTTTAATTGGGATCAAATAAACAATGATGGCTACAAATAAATGTTTCAAAGAAAAGGGAAGGTATTACTAGAATAGAAACAGTTCCGAATACGTAGTTTATCTCATCATATATAAGGCTGTATATTACTGATGATGAAAAGCGTGTAAGGAAAAGGTTTGTTAAAAAACAAGATCATAAATTTAGATATACTAGTGTGAATATTTAAATACAAATATATGAACTTAGTTATTCATCTGTATGACAAAGCACTTTTTATAACTTGTCAATATATTGCTATAGCTTGAGCTTTCAGACTTACATCCCAGTTCTCAACAAACTTTATAAGTAAATTGTTGATTTAATTTTGGGTAAATAAGCATTATTGGCTACAAATAAATATCTTTTTTTTTTAGAAAGGGAAGGTACTACAAGAATAGAAAACGTTCAGAAAACATGGGTTGTCTCACCCTGGATTTTTAATTATTAAAGCGTGTAATTAAAGGTTTGTTAAACAACAACAACGAGAAATAAAAAAGATCATAAATTTAGATATACTTTTGTGAATATTTAAATATAAACATATGAACTTACATATAAATCTGTATGACAAAACACAATAGTCAATCTATTTGCATTACTTTCTTGTTTAAGCTTAAAAATATATCCCGTAGGCCTACCCTATATTTTATTTTTAATGCTCTAGGACCTAGGACTAATTAAATTAAACAAATTTGTTATATATATATATATATATATATATTATTCCATCTCTCTTTCACACTAGACAACATGCAACACTTAACTTATAAAATTCATTATAAGATATCAGATATCTCGGTAATTTATTATCTGTGTGTAGGTAGAATCAAACATTGAACAAGTGGTAGAACGAAATATTGAATGTATTATCGTTTTACCGAAGAGGACTGCACTCAACCGTACTGCTTTACTACACTAGTCATGTGTCATGTGTCATGAGCTCTGGAGAATTAGGATTACATTATCTTATATAATGCAGACGTTACTTTAAAAAAAAGATGATTACGTCCTACGTGTCATGCATTTAGTCATGCATATTAACCAATGACCTAAATGATGTAATTAAGCATTAAAATCATAAAGTATCATTTTAAATATAAAAAAAAACATTTTATTATCGTCTCAATTGTCCCAGGTTAGAGCCCGGTCCGCCCCCCTCCCCCCACCCCCACCCAGGGCCGGTCCTAGGCCACTGCAACCTATGCGGTCGCAGTGGGCCCCGCGCTTACATAGGCCCCGCGCCAATTCTATGTGTAATTATTAAATTGCAAAGTATATACGAAAAATTCCTGGAAATCTCATAGATTTAATAAAATCTCATGAAAACTCATTGCGAAAACGCCAATCCTGTGCGCGACAAAAGAAAAAAGGCATTGTCAGCTTTCATGTAATAAAGTGTAATAATTGGGCGATTTTTTACTTTAATCGGAATTCCAATGCTTTATTTACTTTTATAGTCACTGGCATATACATATGCCATAGGTTGCAAGGTTCGTAAAATAAAATTAATTTGATCGCGATTGTGTACTTACTAAGGAATGAATAAAATTCAAAGTCAATTTTTTTTTTACTACAGAAGCTGTATTTTCACTTATTATTCTTATTCTTACCCTGTCTAGGCCCCGCGCAATCAGTTTCGCATAGGGCCCCGCAACTGCTAGGACCGGCCCTGCCCCCACCGTCCTGTGGGAAGTCTGGTCTAAGATGTGATCATCTTTAGTTCTGAAGAAACATCCGATCATGTAAAACAAACTTAAATATCGTCCTCGGATGGAACTGGTCTTCAATATCGACAGACCCTTTTAATCACATGAACATATCAAGGCAATTTGGATGAAAATTGTTTACGAGTTTGTTCTGGAATGGCCTCACGTTTTATTGGAATAGCCTCACTCTGTCACGTTTCGGTCTATTACACAATATCCCAATTATCTGTATGTGCTGAGCATTAGATACATTAGAAATGAGCTACATACCTATCAAAAGATAGAAATCATTTAATGGTCAGAATATTTAGGAGAGCTAAACAATAAATAACGACGCAACCAATGGAACCTTTGTTGTTAGACTGAAAGGAACAAAAGGATTCTCTTATCTTATCTTATATAATACAGACGTTACTTCAAAAAAAAAAGATGATTATGTCCCAAGCGTCATGCATTCAGTCATACATATTTACCAGTGACTTAAATTCTGCCGAGTCACTGGTTTTCCTGGCTAGCTCAGGCAGCCTATTCCATGCTCTAATGGCACTAGGGAAGAAAGAGCATTTGTACAGATTTGTCCTAGCATATGGGACGAGGAATGTGCCTTTATCTTTGGGTCTTTCTGAGTATTTTATTAAATTTTGTTTTTGTATTTGGAGATTATGATTCAGTGATTTATGTATAATTGCTACTTCACTCTTAAGTCTTCTATTCTGAAGTACAGTTCACATGTTTTAATTAATGCTTTGTTTTTGATTTAGTTGCAGCAAACATACAGACATGAAGTACGACATATTGGCAGGCTTCTTGACACTACTCGTCACTCTTCTAATAACCAATGTTGAATCCAGTCATGTCAGTAAGTATTTACAGTAAGTATAAGCTGTTCGTTGTAATTATGTCATTATTTCTTGGGGGGGGGGAGGTTCTTCCAGTCATATTTAGTCTTCCGTCTTCCAGTCATATTTAGTCTTCCGTCTTCCAGTCATATTTAGTCTTCCGTCTTCCAGTCATATTTAGTCTTCAGTCATTCAGTCATATTTAGTCTTCAGTCACCCAGTCATATTTAGTCTTCAGTCACCCAGTCATATTTAGTCTTCAGTCACCCAGTCATATTTAGTTTTATGTATCAAACTGTTTCATGGTACAACCTTATGTCCAGCCAGAGTTTCTATCAGCAAACTTTTCAGAGATCTATAAAGGGAAGTAACAAAGTATGAAATAAAACAGACTGTTAAATGAACTTTATATTTTGATCTTCTTTTGTTTCTAATTCTATCATTAAGACTCCCTTACTAGACCAAGCTCTGTCATAACCCCATGAAGTAATCGATGCGAATAATTTGTTTGTTTGGGATTCGATATCTGTGACTCTTAAATCCTTATCAGCCATTTATTATAATTGGTTCTAATCGAATATGAAGAATTAGATATCTATAGGATATGCATGAAAAGAAAATGTAACAATAATGAAAAGAGGTTTCATTTATTTTTAAATGTCATTAATAAACAAAGTACATTTTGCAGATACATTGTCATTCCAAAATTAACAATGATGATCATATATTTCAAAATGTATTTCTGTATAAGATGTGACCTATTTATAAAGTGTCACAGATATGAATACATTTTTACCGTTACCTTTACATATCACATAGCCCGCTGGACTATTGCGGCACCAAGCAAGACTTGTCGACCGTCTTTTTCCATTCCTCTCTATCCTTCGCCATGTTTAGAACCTCTTTCAATGGCAGGCCCACCCATTCTTTTATGATGTCCTCTCATCGCTTTCTCTGTCTGCCTCTTCTTATTTTTTCCTGGTAATGTTCCCCAAAGGAAGGTCTTTGCGAGCCCCGAAGATCTTGTGATATGGCCATAGATTTTAAGCTTGCGTTTTTTTCACAGTAGTTAGCAGGTCATCATGGGGTCCGATCGCTGCAGTAACCCTGTCTCTAATCTCTTTGTTAGTTATGCATTCTTTGAATGTGATGCCTAAGATCCTTTTGTAGCATCTAGGTCAGCTAGTTCTTCTTCTGTCCCTGCTAGGCCATCAATGTCATCTGCGAAGCGCTAGTTAGTAATAAATGTTTCTCCGATGCTTACTGTATTCAAATTCATCCTCTCAATGAAGATATTGAAGAGTGTTGGTGAAAGGAGGCAGCCTTGTCTTACTTCAACTGTGGTTTTGAACCAGTTCCCAATATTGTTGTTGAATTATACCGCAACGGACGCATCCTTGTAGACGTTTTGGATACCTTTTATTTTTTTTTTTTTAATTAATGCTGTATTTTTCCATTGTCGCCCAGAGTGACTCGTGCCATACTTGATCGAAAGCTTTCTTCGAATAAATAAAGACATGAAAACGATTCTCTTGGTGTTGGAAATATTATTCACAGAGAATTCTGAGGTTTAGGATTATATGAATACATATTAAGACCAAGACTAAGACTGCTTTATTGATCCTTAGGAAATTTTTGTTATGATGATAAGGACTCTTTGTCTCATATACAGGTACATAAATAGAACAGGCACAGCATAAAGAGTTCATTCAGCGACTACAGTTTTGATCCTTTTTGTTTCTTGCAAAAAACTTTTCACTGTTAGTTTAATTGATCACACTTCTATATTATTACAAAGCTTGCATTAACTCATTCTGCATAGTACAGATTGTGATCATGTTATTCTCTACAGTTACCATTCTCTGACCAAGTTAAAACTTTACACATTTTTGTTCTCTTTTCACTGTAATGATTAACAAAATATTTAATTTAAGAAGTATAATAAATTGATATTGTTCATAATGAAAAAGGGAAATATATTTTGCATATTAAGCTATGTTACTATTAATCTGGTTTCCCTCCTTAGATAAGCTTTGTGTTGTTGTTTTTTTAAAGTATCTTTTATATTCTGCATGTCACTGATTAATACATTCTTGTTATATTTTAGTACTTTTTACATCAAAACAAAACAAAAAAGTTTTTATTTTTATTTGAATACCATTGCTACGATTCGTTACCCTCTGCAGCAAGAACGGGATTCGCCTGCGATGGAATGCAAGTTACACTACACTGTGACCTGGGCCAAGCAATCAACATTCTCAACGCTTCTTACGGCTATTTCGGCCCACATTCTTGTGACAATGAACGTCAGGATATAGTTTGTTACAGACCAGTTACAAACGTTGTCTCTTATTTGTAAGTGTATTTAGAGTGCCTTTTGTATGTTATACTTTATGTGTCCAGATATTATATGTGAAGCATTTTAGAGCAGATGATGTAAAGGTCATCTATTTCAGTGACCTACGGTTTACAGGGGGGGGGGTCATGTGGCCAGTACTTTTCACTACTAATGTTAGTACCCATTAGAGCTGGATGGACTCAGAAGCGTCAAAAGATCCCAAAAATATAAAAATCCCAGTCTTCACCAGGATACGAACCCAGGATTCTTAGTTCAGCGTTTCATTGATCAGCAACCGGGCCTCCAATAATTATATGTCAGTCCTAAATATTTCTTGTGTGCCATAATGTATAGCGTTTGTCGCATATAGGTAAAGTTTTCGACCTGGGTATAGTAGAACCAGAACAATGTAGTAAAGTCTCTCTCTGAGGTCATCTGTTTCTGTGGCCCACCGTAAACGAGGGTGTTGTGTACTACGACTAAACGAGTCTTTTTTCCCCTCAACTGGGTGGACTCAAGTTGTGTTCTGAAGGTTCCAAAATAAAAAAAAATCATAGTCATAATTGGTTCAAAAGCCAGGCTTTTTGCAACTCAATCACCGCGCACCCTAAATTGATGTGATCGATCAGTTAATATTTGCTATTTAATAATTAACAAGTCAATGTTATGAACTTCAAGAACACCCGCTGGTCATATAGTAACTTATATTTAATATCCAAAGTTCTTTAAAGGACTATACTATAGTGTAATTGACCTATGTTCAGGAGAAATATAAGCTTTGTTCTAGAATGATTAATCTAAAGAAGAATAAAAATAAATAATTACTTAAAGGGAAAAAAAAATTAAACACCAGTTTCGACCGGTATTTTGGTGTCGATTTTTTCATTTATTAATAAATAAGACAATAATAGTTATAATGAGTGTCATGTAACCATTGTGTGAAATAAGCAGCCTAAGGAAAGACTATCCTCGGAAAGAAAAGAAGTTCTATTTTAAAAAGTTCTCTCCCCTTTCAGGAAAATTATGCCGATTCCTAGAAAGCACCCACACATTGTATTTGTTCATTCTTTTGGTGAGACCAACTTAGTTTAGCGTTGAATAAGATAATAAAAAGTACCACTTTAAGACATTGAGTTCTACAGGGAAGAGGGTGTATATTTCATATTGTTATAACACTATTGGCGACGCGATAAGGTTAATTGTGCGTGATCAGCTGGCATATCCCAGAGCTACAGTTGAGCGTGCTATACCGAAGGGCAAGGGGCAGTACTGGTATGAACATTGCACGTGGATATGACTCGTGTTATGGTCATCTGATCGAAAACCTGCGTTGACCACAGACATAGTGTGTAAGAAAGGGGTAGTTTAAGACAGGACAGCGAGGAGACGGGACTGTTAGTCGGCCCTAAAGACGGTCCTGGCGGAGTCCTCAAGTGTTATGTACGAGTTCAGGAAGAGATAGAGACAGTAGAATTTAGTACGGTGTGATACAGTGTAGAATTTTTAGTAGTCGTTGATGTATTGTCTAGCATTGGCTGTTATCTACTTATTCATTCATATTAAAGTAACAGTTTATCTGGAGCTCTTGTTGGCACGTTCCAGATGTGAGGATGTGTTGTGTGTTTAGTAGTGTTTACAGAACGACTGATTAGGAGAGAGAGAAACGTAACAATATGTTTCTATAGACGACTGTCAATGTGTCAAGTGGCCAGCACAACGACCAACCGCCTTTAGTTTCCTTAAATAATTCAGGCACCGATTAGAACAGGAATGCCCCCAGGACACAACTTAGTTATAACGCTTTGAATTAGTTTTTTTTTACCTTTTGATATGCATATTTTCCTAACGTAAATAAGTTGATAGAACAACATGTTGATTTTTTAATTACACGAAAACTTCAAGAGACTCCAGTAGGCAATAGTTTTCTCTGGACTTAGAGTTTAAACTTATATAAAGTCGCAAATGGGTTTGTATAGTCATGTGATCCACTACACTCGTCTCTAACCTCCGGAATCAAAGACATTGCATTTGATTATAGTAGGCCTATACATTTAGCGTCATAACAGATCTCTTCTTCCAAAGCTTATCTTAACTCCTTCTGCCTGTCTGTCTGTCTGGTACAAAATTTGAACACGCTATTTTTCTTTTTCACCATTCTCAGATTAAGTTGATTTTTTTTATAATTATTCATTCTTCCTAACAAAACATGAATCACATTTTTTTTCTTTATATTAAAAAAGAAAATAAATTTTGCAGTATTGAGTTGTATGGCAGTAATCCAGCCGTTATTTCGCTTACATCAGCTCTGTTTTTCTTTCGCTTATTTTAACTTTTTTATGAATTAAAAAAAATATTTCCAAAATGTATTAGGTTCATTTATATTTCTCTTGAGATATTCTCAATAGTCCTTACAATATATTCTATTACTAATTTATTATCATTCAATCTTTCAGGTGTCAAGGTCGTGTGGCGTGCACTGTGATGGTGGGAAGCAGAACGTTTGAGAACCCTTGTTCACAAAATCTTTTCAAACATTTGGAAGTTCAATACGAGTGTATACCAAACAGGGACTCTCAAATGTAGATATTCAAAATAACTCTAAATCGTTTTCCTGGCTACTATCTGTTGTCAAGTGTGAAATAGTCTCTGCAATATGAATAATTTATTTTATTTATTTCACCTGTTAATAGTGAAATATTTATATTGACCGAAGAGTATATGGTAGAATACAAATACATGCATGTATTTTTTTGTTATTAACTCTAAGCCCTCGGGTGTATTACGTTGAAATTAACAACTTGGAGCCATTAGACTTAGGACAATGGAAGGAAACCCCTGAATCAGCCAATAATACCAATGACCAGCAAAATTTTAATCTATGCAACACATGCAAGACTAGAATAACAAATACATTCGAACTGAATTATCTTTTTGTTTTCAATTGAAAGTCTTTAATTAACTCTTTCTTTCCTAATCGACGATACCATCGTTGATAAGACCTCATGAAATTAATTTTTTCAAATTTTTAAAAACTTAAATTTGTTTTATTTATAAAGAGCATACATTTCCCTTTAAGTCTCTTCCAAATATGACATTTTCTGATAACAAACGCAAAAGTTATTGAAGCTTAATCTTAGCAGGGTTGTGAAATACTACTGAGTGTAATGAAGAATTCTGTCGAAACTTGGAAAAAAAATAATTACGGAGAGAAAGACAGTAATTATCGTCATCACCGTCATGTGTTGAATGACAAAGCTTTTAATTCCTAACAATAAGAGGCCCACTGTGGCCATACAAAGTTAATGTATTTCTTTGTGCAAACGATTAGGGAGATTTACAAGCATTTCGTGTTAGGTTTTTCTTATTTTTTAATTTTTTTATTATTATTTTTTTTTGTTGCAATTGATTATCATGATACTATTACGAAAGATTGTATATGTTTTTCAAAGTCATTTTTAAATGCACTTACACAAAGGCATCATGACGATAAAGAACGGCTCGAAGTGCTTATTTTCTTTTTTTGGGGAAAAAAATGCAATTATAAAAACATATTTTCGTATTGTTCTAAATTCCAGCCTTCACTGATATTTGAACCCGGGACCAAGGTTCGTCAGCCAAGCGCTGTACCATTCTGCCACTGCGTGTCCCCTTATACAAAGGTAACGTGGCGATAATATAATATATTATTGATTGAAAACGACAGTATTAACAACGATAGAAAAATGAAACCTTTAAATTAGGCCGGAAGTGAGTGTTTCTTCTTCACGTGGGTTCTTTTATATTCGTTTAATGAGAGGTGTCTTCAATAAGAACAATACATAGAATATTATTAAAGAAGGCATCGAGTCAAGAGTCTACTCACTTTCGTGACGTTCCATTGTTATCTTGTCGACTTTTAAGATAAGATTACCTGTTACCTATCCCTTAGTCTGGTGGACCGTTGGGGCACCAAGCAAGACTTGAAGACCGTCCTTTTCCATTCCTCTCTATCCTTTGCCCTGATTAGAACTTCTTTCAGAGGTAGGCCCGTCCATTCTTTTAAGATAAGATAAGATAAGATAAGATAATTCTTATTGATCCAATCTAATGGAAATTCAGTTTGATTACAATTGACAACCTCAGCGTAACTACTGTACAAAAACAAATATTGATGAAAAATTCGAACAACATTCACATACGAACACACATACACATACATAGGCCCGCTAGGTGTATAATTTCACAAGGATCAAACTCATTGATCTTGAACATGTAGTACTGCCTCAATGGATTTTCAGTTTTTAGTATCGGCCTTTAAAACCATTTCATAATTAAACTCTGACCTTCTCGCTACTATTGACCTACTAGAAGACATAGTGCATTATTGACGCCAGTAAAAAAAAAAAAAAAACAACTTTGAAGCTGAGATTGAAGGCAAAAAGTTGGACTTTACAACGCTCCACAAGGCCCCCACGGAGGCGAGGTGGCTGAGTGGTAAAGCGCTTAGCTTCCGAACCGAGGTCCGGGTTTCAAATCTTGAAGTAGAGTGGGCTTTTTAATACCAGTATCTTCAGGCGCCTCTGAGTCCACCCAGCTTGACTTCCATACCGATGGTCCCGGGTCTGAATCCTGGTGAAGACTGGGATTTTTAATTTCGGGATTTTCGGGCCCCCTTGAGTCCACCCAGCTCTAATGGGTACCTGACATTAGTTTGGGAAAAGTAAAGGCGGTTGGTCGTTGTGCTGGCCGCATGGCACCCTCGTTAACCGTAGGTCTCAGACACTGTCTGAAAGAGGAACTTTTAGAACCCCCCCCCCCCATAGATTGCTAAGTGGGCCCAAATGTAATGCTTTGCGTGTGAAGGGCACAACGTGTACACATTTTGTAAACCATTTTTTGAAACACAAAATGAAGCCAGAACTTACAAAACTAAGATGCGTATTATTATTAAAGGTAAAACCAAAGCTTCCCCTTCTACTATTTATTCTTAACTTTAAGACAATCAATAGTATTTGTAACCCAACTTTTAAATTTAAAGCCATGGCTGTATTTAGTGGTTACTGTCATTCACGTTTGTATATCTTGTGTTTTTATTTACAATTTATAAATTTCAGATCTGATTCATTTTATACTTTATACTAAACTGTGATGAATAAAAACGTAATTTTTTATTTGTATGTTTTATGTTAAAGGTGATGAATTTATTTGTATAAGTATGTTAGTTACAAAAAAAAACGAAATGCTGCTTATGTAGTACTGGAAGGATGAAGATGGTTGTGATTTTATGGCGTGATATTCAAATGCAAAGACATTATGCCGTCTTTATATACTATGCTATAAATTATTTAGTAATTAAAACCTTTTTTTTTTGTTCTTTATACTACCACAAGATGAGAGAAAGAGAGAGAGAGAGAGAGAGAGAGAAAGAGAGAATGAAACAAAGAAGAGAGAAACATTGAGAGATCTGATTGTAAGTGTAAAAAAAAAGTAAGAGAGTTAGAGAGAATGAGTGAGAGAGAGAAAGCGACGGGGTGAGAGATAAAAACGAAACAAAAAGATAAAAAGTGTGTTTTTTACCCGTTTAATTTCACCTGATCTTTTTTATTTCGTAACGTATAAGAGTCACTGGCAATCATAAACATAAATAAATATAGATTGGAAAAAGGAAATAATTTTATGTAACTTGAAAACATGTATATCTTTTGTATTCGGATTTCCAAATTTTGAAAAGTTGCATGATCTTCAGTCTTAGAAATTAAACAAAACTAATCTGCATTGTCTACTATCTTAGAGTTTAAGAAAAAAACAATACTAGTAAAAATATTGTAACATTTATATAGGTTATGTCTGAAATAGATGTGAATACTGCTCATAAATACTGTATAAGAAAGTACACAAAATCACAAGTCACAAATATTCGTTTCATAAAAATCTTTTATCGGCCAGTCTATATTTATTTATGTCTATGCTGGCAATACATTACTCTTTTTATGATTATTATTCGTTTGATGTCAACTAACAAAACAAATACAAAGGAACATCAACACTTTAATATTTTCCCTCCAAATGAAATATTTCACAATGGAGATTACGATCTATCACCTGAATATACGAAATGTTCTAAAGAGAGTTTTGTTTGAAATTCAATCATAGTTTGAGAAATTTCCATTCAAATAAAATCAAAATTATGAAATAAAATTCTTTTTCTTCAAATTACTTCTAGTATTTCCTTTTACGCTCTTTGCTATTAGCAAACCATAGAAGACATAGCTTAATAAATCATTTTCCAATTATAAAGTTGAATGCAGAGGCGTAGTAAGGAATTTAGGGTTCCAGACCTCTTATGGAGCCCCTTTTGACACTAGATTTGAGATAACGATGTAATATATAATGTAAAAACGCATTTCGGATACTCATTTAAAGCCCCCTCAAGTGGGGTCCGGCGGGATTTTGAAATTTCGACCCTCTCCACCAACCTATATACGCAACTGGTTAAAAGGATCTATTCCTTTGTGATTGTAAAAAGTAAATTAAAAATAGGACTAGAATCTATCTAATTCCTTTAAAATAATTTTAAAATAATTACCTGCTACCTGTTACCCATCCCTTAGTCTGGTGGACCGTTGGGGCACCAAACAAGACTTGTAGACCATAATAAATAAATAATAAAATAATTAAACCCTCACTAATACTAGCAAGACTTGTAGACCATAATAAATAAATAATAAAATAATTAAACCCTCACTAATACTAGCAAGACTTGTAGACCATAATAAATAAATAATAAAATAGTTAAACCCTCACTAATACTAGCTAGTTTTTTCTCCACGGATGATGTGGGAAAGGTTAACCTGACCATCTTGACACCTTTTCAGCTAACACTTTAACTGGTTTCAAGTAAACATTTAATATTGATATCCATTTCATTTGTACGAGAACGTCCCAACGGTTCCCGGTCACTTCATCCCCGGTCACTTCATCCACGGTCACTTCATCCCCGGTCATTTCATCCCCGGTCATTTCATCCCCTGGTCACTTCCTCCCCTTTGTCACTTCATCCCCCGGTCACTTTGAAAGAGGTTCTAAGCAGGGCAAAGGATAGAGAGGAATGGAAAATACGGTCTACAGGTCTTGCTTGGTGCCCCAACGGTCCAAAAGACTAACGGATAGGTTATAGCAAAGCATGTTTTTATATAGTAACCTGTGTGACACTTTATATAAAGATCATATTTTCTAGAAAAATATATCATGAAATTTATTATCATCTTTGTTTATTTTTAAAATGAAAAAATATCTAAAAAATTTTACTTTGTTTTTTAATGACACTTAAAAAATAAATGAAATGTTCAACGGTCTACAAACTAAGGGACAAAACCAAGAAGCAACCAAATCCAGTGGCAGAATGTAATGGCTGTAATGGCACAACAATTAGCTTAAGAACTATTCACTATTAAAAATGTAGTAGCTCCAGTGACAGACTGTAATGGCAAAAGGAAACAGCATACTGACACACACTGACTCAGGCCAATCACAGAGGTCAAGGGCTGTCAATAGACAAGTGGCATTACTGCTATTTAGTAATATAAGTTTAAAATAGCCAGAAAACAACAACACTTACTCTTACACTAACTAGGCCCTAGATCTACAACGCACCTGTTCACGTTTAATTAATCTTTTTATATTTCTCAAAAGACAAGTTCAAAAGTTCAGCCGAGTAAGCAACAACAACAAGTAAATGGGAAGATCCCAGGGCGCAGCACGGTGTGAATGGAAATTGGTGAATCCCAATCCGCACTATTTTGTGAATGAAAGTAGTGTTTATAAAATTCTCTTCTTCTCAATTTTTATCACAATATTAAACGTATTTTCAGATTATTGTGTCGTAAGACTATTGAAACTATAACAACAATACACAGATAGAGTCTACTCTCAGGTTTCACTTTAGAAGTTTTTTAATAAATATCACAAATTACGCACATTCGTTCATTAGACATGACTACGAAAGGTAACTCATCTCTCTATTCCTAGATCTAGATCTAGATCTAAATCTCGAATTCAACTTTAAGATTATAGAACTTCTCTTCGCAGACATAGTTTTATGCTTTAGCACATGAACATACTAATTATAGTCCAACTAATCAAATTAAATTTCTAAAGGATTGTTACATGAGTGCAACTCTATTTTTAATATCGCGTAAATTAAGGTCAATTAGCTATTTTTAGATCCATTCATAGTATTTTTATTCATGAATTCACTTATAGCAAGTAAATGGGAAGATCCCATGGCGCAGCATTGCGTGAATGGAAATGGTGTATCCAAATCCGCACTATTTTCATTCACAAAATAGCATACACATAAATAAATATAGACTGGAAAAAGGAATTAACTTCATGTAACTTGATTTAATAATTTATACACCTAAAAAATTTGCACGGGTCCAATGAAAGTGCGGGATCCACTGCATATGGTCGCATATGTTGTAGTGCCTAAGGCCTGCCCTGGAAAATAGCGAAGTATGCTATGCCGCCGGTCGACTAGTATATATATATATATATATATATTAGTCGACCGGCGGCCTAGCATACGCCCTATTTATGCGACCGCAGTGGGTTCCGCACTTTCTTTGGACCCTTGCTAATTTTTAGGTCATAAATTATTTAATTTAACCATTTTAAAACATATAATAGATTTCTCGCGGCATCTTGATTTACCAGGAGCACCTGTAAATCTGAAATTGCAAAATATTGTTACATTTCTCTCTTCCCATCTCAGGCTTTCCGTAAACACTGCTAAACACACAACACATCAACACATCAAAAACTTGACAACAAGAGCTCCAAATAATCTGGTACTTTAATGCTGGTCAAATAAAACAGCCAATATGACATAATTGGCAACACAATAAAGTACTACAACTAAAATGGTACTCTGTACATCACCGTACAAGACTCTACTGTCTCTTCTCTACTTGGACTCGTACACAACACTTGAGGACTCAACCAGGCCCGACTTCATAGCCGGACATAGAGACCTGGTCTCCACCGTGTCCTGTCTTGAACTGCTCTGCCTACACACTCTGTCTCTAGTCTCTTGTACACACAGGCTTATGATCAGATGACCATAACAGTGGTCATATTTGCGTGCAGAGTTCATGCCAGTAATGTATTTTCCCCTTCGATATAGCACGCTAAACTGTATTGCTGGCCTGTGTCTCAAATGTCCGCTGGTAACACACAGTTAACCCTTCCACGCCGCCAATAGGGCAATAGGGTTATAAGTTCTGGGAATCTCCGGAAATTATTAAAATCTTTTGTAAAGTAAAACCATAGACATAAATAAATATAGACTGGCAAATAAGAGAATTTTATGAAATGAAAATGTGTGAATTGAGTTTGTGTGTACTTTATTTTATGCCTATAAATTTTGTTTAATCTCTAAGACTGAAGATCATGCAATTTTTAAATTTTTCATATATCGGAAATCCGAATGCAATAGATATACACGTTTTCAAGTTACATGAAGTTACTTCCTTTTTCCAGTCTATATGTCTATGAGTAAAACTAAAGTAAAAAAAATATACCGAAATTTATAAATAAAAATTGAAAATGGAAGTGAGATTAAAAGGGGGAAGCTAGAAGGATATGAACAGGAAGCCAGTGAAATTATTATTTTAACGTAATTTGTTATATTAATTAAAGTACTTCTAAAGTCAAATCTGAGAGTAGACTGTATCTGTGTATTGTCGTTCTAGTTTCAAGAGTCTTACGACACAATATTAATATAATGACAAATTAAGTAGACATAATAAATTCATCTCTCTTTCTGTTCATCTCTTCCGGCTTCCACTTTTTTAACCTCCCTTCTATTCACTACACAAATTCACACCATTTTTCAGTCACACCATGCTGCGCCATGGGATCTTCCCTTTTTACTTGTTGCTTGCTTGCTTGTTCTATTGAACTTTTGAACTTTGGGAAGATGAGAATTATACATATAGATAGATATATATCGACATTGAGATTATTTTTTCTTTGTCCTTTCTGTTGTTGTTTTTTTTTTTTTGTTGTTGTTGTTGCTGTTTTGCCGGAGTTTTCAATAATTACTTAAGAACTGAATGTAGAGTCTGTAAAACATATGTTAGACACGACATTAAAAGGGCCACTTTTATAAGAGAATATTATAAAACCTTTAACAGTTTAATACGTGCCACAGTCGCATTCATGAGACGCAGGTGGTCCTACCGTACCATTTGGGGTATCTGACCACTGGGCATTGGCCCGATTGTCCATATTGCCAGTCCGCCCTTACAAGGAAATATTTAGTCTTATTTATGGCATGTGTCGATGACTTACCTTTCAACTACTTTTACTTTTCCATTGAACATACACATCAATGATAGTTCTGAATTCTCAGATTGTTTTCTATTTGGATAACGGTGGATATCTTCAAGAATATTAATTCTGCTGTCTGGTCCACATATTATCTTCTTATCTTATAAGAGACAGACGTTACTTCACAAAAAAAGAAGATGATTACACTCTCTGGGCAGTCTCTGGGCAGTCTCTAAACAGTCTCTGAACAGTCTCTGAGCAGTCTCTGAGCAGTGTCTGAACAGTCTCTGAACAGTCTCTGAACAGTCTCTGAGCAGTCTCTGAACAGTCTCTAAGCAGTCTCTGAACAGTCTCTGAGCAGTCTCTGAACAAAATTAGAACGAATTAATATATATTGAAATCTATAACACTATGCGACCGGTGGCGTAGCATCCGACGTTTTTTGCTGGACCGACCTTAGGTCGCTGTAACCTATTCGAACTAAGTTTTTACTAGGAGTAAAAGATTTATCAAGGGGCGGGACTACTAGTCCGTCCGACTCACAGAAATAAAAAGTTATCTTTTCATTACTATGTGTTCAAACTCTTGAGCCACGAAGAGAAGTATATATATTTAATAGATAGATAGATAGATAGACAGACAGATAGACATACAGACAGACCGACAGACCGACAGACCGACAGACCGACAGACAGACAGATAGATAGTAAGATAGATAGATAGATAGATAGATAGATAGATAGATAGATAGATAGA
>JADKLZ010000130.1:37871837-37890382 GCA_021533235.1 Biomphalaria straminea | reverse complement strand
TATATATAAATAAATATAGATATATATATATATGACTATATACTATAGTAGTGAGCTACATAACAATCAACAGATGCCAACAGTTTGATGGTCAGACTAGTCATAAAAACTACAAAATAAATGTACAATGTAACCAATGCATCTATTGTTGTAGAGACTGTAGAGACTATCACTATAACTGTAACTGTAGACACGGCCTATTCATGTAAAAAACTTTCAATGAACATCAACATTCTCTTAGTACAGTTCAGATATTGAAATTAAAAAAAATATATAAAAATTATTTCTGTATTTGGCTGTAGCAGATATACAGACAATATGTACGAGATGTTCGCAAGTTTCTTGACAGTACTCGTCACTTTTCTAATGACTAATGCTGATCAAAGTCATGTCAGTAAGTATTTACAATTTGTTTTTTAATGGCGACATAGTTACAATAAATTTACAATGAGAATTAAATCATCAATGTTTTGACGGGGGCTCCCACATTTATTCTAAATCAAAAAGTTTTCTCATCCAGAGTTAGTCTTCAGTGGTGTACAGTGGCGTAGCCATTCATGGCGCGAAATAGTTCAATGAACTCGGGCCGTGAAACATTAAGGCCCACAATATCAACCTTGGCGCAAAGAGGTTCATTGCACTTGTTCCCATCATTCGTGACCAGATGGGACCGATATGAGCCCAAAGAAAGCTTAATTATTAATTGCACGTATGTAAAAGCTGATTAAAAAAAGAATCAAACAAGAAAAACAATTTGTTTAATATAAAGTCAATACCTTCTTATAATTGTTTGTTTAATATTTGGTTCACTTGATATTCAACCCGTCCTTTTGACAATGTCAGGTGGTAGAATTTATCAATTCCGCCAGCGGGATCTCTTACGTTGTGTGATTATTGATATTATCATTATATAGCAATCTTGATCTACTACTAGCCCTACACTTCTGATTTGGAACTCTTCAGATCTAGATCTCGTTCTAGATCTAGAATCTCTATGCAATCTATAATAAACGTACGTAAAAAATATTAGTAAAGATTAGATATTCTTTCAATAAATCTGGTTCATCATGACTTTCTCTGTTATCTGAACAATATGACTGACTACGCTATGTTTTTTTTTCTAAGTCTAGTTAAACCAAATTTACATTTATTTTTTTTTTACTTTGAAAAATAACAACGCTCTAACTAGAGTTTTCCTCACGTGGCCAATGAGCTAGCAATTCTTTTCTCAGCGATATATAATATTTTTTTTTTATTTTTAGCAATATTGTTAGACCCTTTTTTTTTAGATCAAATATCCAGAGCGTGGATCCAGTTTTAATGAACGAATGAATTGAATTGAGTCTTGTAAAAAGCTCCTCTATATGTCCTAAACGTTAGATTAACCAGTTCATGAGTCTGTGTAAGAGCGGCGTGGAAGTAAGGAAATGCTTTTATTAGGCTTATACTATCGTGACTATTGCCCTACCCTATTCGCTATCTTCTTTGGCGTAATGCTGGGTCAAATGAGGCAGCGATTGCATGAAGGCATCTACATCCGGTTTCGTTCTGACGGCAATGTGTTTAATCTCCGACGCACTACTATCGCACACAAAAACAAAGGAGATGGTCATAGCGGAGCTTCTCTATGCCGATGATGATAAAACTTCTTGAGCGCTTTTACCAGAGATGCTTGCGCTCTATCATGGACATACGATGGCAGCGATGTCCTTGCGAACGCCGGTATGGACAGTATAGAGGGACTTCTTATGGTCCGACAGCTACGCTGGGCAGGGCACGTATCCCGTATGGGAGACGAACGTATGCCAAAGGCAGCCCTTTTTGGTGAGCTAAAAGGTGGTCGACGTAACAGGGGCGCCCCACGGAAACGCTTCAAAGACAATCTTAGGCGTCAACTTTCCTTGGCTGACATAGAAGAGTGCACCTGGCTGCATGCGGCGTCGGAACGAGACAACTGGAGGTCACTCACGAAGGCCGCGGGATACACATTTGAGACCAAAAGAAAATCTGCTGCCGAGGACAAACGCAGACGACGAAAAGAAAATCTAAATCGACCACCTGCGGACCATGGTTTTACTTGCCCTGGATGTGGCAAAATATGTAGGTCGCAACTGGGGCTGCCCGGCACGGGAAACACTGTATTCCTCACTAATCTTCGGACACGAAGACAAGCCTTATTAGTATCGTGACTAGACCTAATCATGTATGTGCCAATTGTTGTCAGTTCCTTTCATTCATTCTTTTTTTACCTGTGTGCTTATAAAACCAGGTATTATTTTAGTATTAAGGCAGTGTTTTTCAAACGTTTTTATTAACAGAAAACTTCCAACATTCTCTCTATTTAACGAACACCTTGCTTTTTTTTTTACAGAAAACGTTTTATCAATGCTTAATGGTCTAACACGGAGAAGTGTTTTCAAAATGTGTTTAACCGGAAAAAGAACGCAAAAGACACCTTACAGCTGTTTACTTCTGTTAAAAAATTGTACAAACATTGTCCTTTAATAATATTTAATGTTTGAAGGACTACTTCATAGAACAAAATCCAGAAAACATGGCAAGGGGTCTACGAGTCAAAAAAAGTTTGGGAACCACTGATTTATACACTCAAAATATGAAATTGTTGTTTTTTTTTTAATCACACCATTCATCATTTTAGGACGCAATATCAAATTAAATTTTTACTTGATAAACTTTTAGTTTATAATGGTCTGAAACGTCTTACTAATTTATTTTAATAGTTATTAATTGTGCCATGTTTTATCACAGATACTGCTTCTGCCTGTGAAGATACTCAAATGAAACTTAACTGTGGGGTAGGCTACAGCGTTGAAATACTTAATATCACATATGATTACTCAGCTGAAAAGAAATGTACGACGGAACCAGAACATCCTTCTGAGTGTGTCTCAAATAATAAAAATAAAATTGCCAGAAGGTTAGTTATTAAGTAATTAGTATTAAATAAGCTTTGCTGCCAAGATATGTGAATTTGTCCACTGCATTTATATCGTGTCCATTTATAGTGATGCTTGGATCCGAGTAGACTTTCCCAGGAGCAGGTAAATACAAGACTTCAGTCTTATTTGTGTTAATGGTAAGGCCAAAGTCTGAGCATGCTCTTGAGAAGTCACTGACAATGCTCTGTAGCTCGTCTTCAGAGAGGCATTTATGGCGCAGTCGCCAGCAAATAGCAAGTCTCTGATTACTGCTGAATTCGTTTTTGATTTTGCTTTGAGCCGCCTCGGGTTTAATAGGCCACCATCAAATCTGTATTTTATATTTATTCCTTTGTTTTCTCTATCCGTGAATGCATCTGTCAGCATAGCGGACAGTGTAGGTGCTAGGACACAGCCTTGTTTTACCCCGTTTGATACTTCGAAGGGCTCTCATGGTTCACCACTTTCTTGGACACGGGCCTTCATGCCATCGTGAAATAGTCTCTTCCATGGTAATGAATTTTCGTGGACAGCCATACTTTGACATAATCTTCCAGAGACCTTCCCTGCTAACAGTGTCAAATGCCTTCGTTAGGTAAACAAATATTGAGAAAAGGTCAGCATTTTGTTCTTGGCATTTTTCCTGGGGCTGCCTTGCCGCAAAGATCATGTCAATGGTTCCACGCTTTTTTCTGAAGCCGCACTGGCTTTCTGTTAGTAGACCATGTTCTATGTGTTGCATGAGCCGATTTAGTAGGATGCGTGCAAGGATTTTCCCAGCAACAGAAAGAAGATATATCCCCCTATGGTTGTCACAGATTTCCAGAAATGGAAATATCGATAACGAAATCAACCTTCGCATCGCCAAGGCCAGTGCATCATATGGCAGACTATCAAACAATGTTTGGAACAGACGTGGTATCACCACAAACACAAAGCTAGGGGTCTACCGAGCCGTCATCCTACCTACATTGCTCTATGCCTCAGAAACATGAACAATATACAGAAGACATGCCAAGAAACTAAATCACTTTCACATGACATGCCTGAGAAAAATACTAAATGTCAAATGGCAAGACAGAATGCCAGATACTGAAGTTCTTCAAAGAGTGGGTCTGCAAAGCATCTACACAATTCTGATGCAGTCCCAGCTGCGATGGACAGGACACGTATGCAGAATGGAGGACCACCGCATCCCAAAACGTCTCATGTATGGCCAATTAAGAGAAGGAAAGCGCTCGCAAGGTGGTCAAAACAAGCGCTTCAAGGACACCCTCAAAGCTTCTCTAAAGGAGTTCAACATTGACCCAGGCACCTGGGAGACAGAGGCACATGACAGAGTACACAGGTTGCTGAGGAAAAAAGAACAACGCTTGCGAAAGAAAAACGCCAGAGAAGGAAAGCAAGGCAAACGACACTAGCTCCAGCTGGAATTACCTGCCCAGAGTGCGGCCGTACATTCTGGGCTCGCATAGGTCTCACCAGCCACACGAGGAGGCACAAAACCCCAGTGCAAAGCCCTCAGCCCACTGGATGACAAAGTGGTCATCATCGAACCACGATGGGCGAACTATATATATTAAATAAGCTATGTCTACATCTTATCTTATTGACTTAGGGGTGCTATAACAGTTCGACATGTCATGTAAGAAAAGAAAATATTGTAACTGACTCATCAAATTTGAATATACATCAATATAATTTAAAAAACCAACAACATTAACTATTAACTTGCAGATATGTAAATGTTAACCGTATATCCCAATGCCATCATATTAATCTTGTAAAATATTCTAATGTAGACAAGTTTCTAATACACATTAAATAGATCTAGAAATAAACTTTAAAGTTCTTGATTGATAAGGGCATAGTCAATAGGATCATATAGATATGTTAGTTTTGAATTTATTTTTAAAGACTTTCTTATGTAGTAAACTGCAATTAAAAGAGATTTCTTAAAGTAAAGACTCGTATGTAGCATATTTGTATCGGTTTTCTGATACTGCAAAAACACTATAATAACATTTCAACGTGCCTACTAACTTTAACAGCTTTAACTTATGAATAAGTATTGCATGTAGTCAAAGATAACATATATACATCTAAAATTGTTTATTTATTCTCAGATGTGGCCGACAGTCGACGTGTCCTTTAATAGTGGACAATAATTTATTTGAGGACAATTGCAAGCCGAAAAAAGGGAAACTCGCAACAGTGTACTACCAATGTTTAAGCAGTAATGTTATTTTTTTTTTTTAAATTAAAATCTTACATTAAACATCAACAATGCTCAACAGAAATAGATAATGAATATAAGCATTAAAATAACGGAAGGTTTCAATCATCAATAATACGTTTTTGTATTTACTTATGTATTAATTAAAAGCTAATTTAAAAAAAAAAAATAATCAACTATCTTGAGTTATCTCATAATATTATTTTTAACACTTCAACAGTCTTCAAAAAAATTACGTTCTTACCACCTTTAGTCAAATAGTTGTCTTCTTATCTTATATAATACAGACGTTACTTCAAAAAAGAAGATGATTACGTCCTACGCGTCATGCATTCGGTCATGCATATTTACCAGTGACTTAAATTCTGCCAAGTCACTGGTTTTCCTGGCTAGCTCAGGCAAACCATTCCATGCTCTAATGGCACTAGGGAAGAAAGAGCATTTGTACAGATTTGTCCTAGCATATGGGATGAGGAATGTGCCTTTATGGAAGGGGAGAGAAAAGTAAGAAGACGGGGGGGTTTTCCCGAAATCTCCATCAGCAGCGTGCTGAAAATAATGGGCCTCATTCATCAATCGTAAACAAACAACACTTAGACATGGGATTTTCTATACAAATTGCAATCTAATTTTAATCAACAATGGCTATCACGCGACAATTTTGTTTTTGTTTTATCAGAATTATCACGTGAACTTTCTTTTTTGATAAATGAAATTAATTGTTTTGATCTTTAGAAAGGCGTTTACAAAACATTATTTCTCAAGTAAGAAGTTTACAGGTCAAGTAAAGTCAAATGGGCGAAAGAGTCAAACGAGTCAAGAAATTCATGACAGATGATATATGTTATATTGTTACGATCGCTCTCTCTCTACTATCCAGACTATCTGCAAACTCAATACAGCGAACTTCAAAGAACCTCACAACTCAGGGCTCAAAGTATCAGTGACATTTTAAAACATCAAATACATCACAAGTGGCAATCACATTAACACTGTCTTTACAAAAACATAGCCTTGCTCCGAACTTGACACACCGTTTTGGTTCTGACTTCGCCTCGTACTGGTCACATTGCGAGGTAACGTGAAGTGCCTCGATTCTGACACACTTGCTCTTATATATAGTGTCTCTACTGGCCTTCTCGAACTTTCTTGACCACTCCAGTTGATCATTTTCACAGTGAAATTCGCACGTTATCGTCCTTGCCAAACTGGCGTGTATTGTCACTGGTCACAGTTGACCGTTCGTACTGTGCTAAACTGGGGCGATTTGGGTAGGCTAAAACACAAATACAGCGCTACCCCCATTTGTGTAACCAGGTTTACAACATTATAATAAATGGTCGTAAGATCATCCTTGTACTTAGAATAGCGTCTTGTACCTGGCTAGTTTTGTTTTAAAAAGGGAAATAAAAAAGAAGACGGAGAGACGTTATAAACTTAAGAATAAAACAGACTCATGACTCGGATGTTTAGCGCGTCTATGACTCCAGCTCTATTAGGTACCTGCTATTAGTTAGGTAAAAAATAAAGGCGATTGGTCGTTATGCTGGCCATCTGACACCCTGGATAACAGTGTACCACAGAAACAGATGACCTTTAAATCATCTGGCCTAGAGATCGTAAGTTTTTTTTTCCAATACCTCACCCCATCCCCCCCTCTGAGAACAAATCTTGTTTAATGGATGTATGAGTCTTCTAGACTTTGTAATAGTCTTATGATAGACCTATAAATCTAGACTTTGTATGAGTCTTCTAGACTTTGTAATAGTCTTATGATAGACCTATAAATCTAGACTTTGTATGAGTCTTCTAGACTTTGTAATAGTCTTATGATAGACCTATAAATCTAGACTTTGTAGACATTGCGCAGAATATTCCTGAATATTAATTTATTAAACTCTTTAATATGATCTAAATGCGGCCATAACTAAAGACGTAATCTGTTCAAGATACAAATTTGTAGGCCAATTTAAATTACATTTGCATACTTAAAAAATTATTGATGGTATGTAAATTAATGTAAAGTCATTATTTTCTCAAAGATATACTCTAACTTTTCGATACCCGTGTCCAGGATTAGATTTTGTTTACAGATTTAATTTTTTTTGCTAATGAAAGTGCATTTTTGATAGAAGCATATAAAGAAAATTACTTTAATAACTACAGTTATACAGTATATTTTTGTGCATAAAATAAGATTATATTTAAATTTCACAGCCTCAGATGCGCTGCACTATCAATAAGGTCATTAGCTATTAACAAATGAAATCAGTATAGAATATCATGTTGAAAAATAATTCTGAGTATTGTTAAGTGCCGATCACGGTGTTGATAGATAAACTGTCCCAAATCAACCACCAATGAAGGACCAACAATGATATATTAAGTCGACGCTGCTTGAACAATAAAATGAACTTTAATACTCAAAAGGGAACCGTCGATGTCTTTCTGTAGCCTTATTCCAATAAACAGCGTCTTGTCTCTTTGTTGACTAAATCGTTTCTGCTTTGTTTTTTTAATCTAACCTATCGTCACTTCCGTCACTAATGAAAACTTATCCTAATTATCCCCGAAATAAATCTACACTCTAATCATGTCATAACAGTATAATTATCTAACCTATATTTTGGAATTCTTGTATTTCAGTTCCAGTAAAAACTAGCTATGCAGATGAAGGGATGAAGATGACTCTAAAATGCGAAGACAATACGAAGATTGATGTTGTAAATGGCTCATACATTGAACGTCCAGATTTAATCCAGCCAGGGAGTTCTAGCAACTTTTATATTGATATCACCAAAATCGTTTCAGAAAGGTATTAGAGAGAAATATATAATAATAATTACGCTTGTCTTCGAGTCAAAAGATCAGTGAGTATTGCAGTATTTCCTTTGGCATTGCAGCCCTAGCTGTGACACACATGTGTTTTCCACATCCAGATCAAACATAACCATTTTACAGAGAAATGTATTTTAGACTATAATTGTGCGTCGTCAAACTAAAAGCTCATTACAAAAATCTTCTCTTTGAGTTTTGCTCATCTAGTCCTGATTACGTTCTTTAAGTACTTCATGGCAGTAAGAAAGAAAAAAAAAGAAAACTAATCAATCCCTACACTGCACAACATGACACAACTTAAAGAAATTTACAAAACACAATCTAAATAACGTAATTCTTTAATGTCTTCTAAATCAAAGGCCAATACTGTGCAGTTAATATTTGATACATCAGTTGTATGAGACGGGATAGCTGAGGGTTAAGACTCTTAGCTACTGAAGCGAGTTGTCTTGGATTTAAATCTTAGTAAAGACAACCATTATTATTATAGAGTACTTAAAGGGCTTTTCTACACAGGCCGTATTTTGAGATCACTGCTTTAAAATAATAAAAATTCGATTTTTAGCTACACGTCTTTATAAGTTAATTGAGTATCTATACTTATGAAAATTTGAGTTGTTGATGTTTTGTTTCGTTTCAGATGTAATAAAAATGTAACTTGTGAGGTGGTCGTCGACAAAAGGAGCTTTGGTGACCACGTGACTGATGTACAAAAGCGCGCTATCATCAACTATCGATGTTTACTGTAATTTAATTCATGCCTATTTCTTGTCAATTGTAAGTCATAGATATGAGAAAAAAAAAGATGTATACTCCCTATGAATAACCATTTTAAAAAATGTGGTTAAAAACCAATTTATTTTAAAAGACACAAGAGTTACATTAATTACATTACCCTTTTTATAGTAATTATTCTTATGACAAGTCGATAAAATAAGGAAAATAACATTAAAAAGACAGACAACAGAAAGTTTTTCAAAACAGCCCGCCAAGCTACCAGGTGTACGGAAAAAAGTTTCTCTCTAAAAAGAAAATATAAGAAATTTGTTCCTAATAAAATCAATCTTCATCAATAATTGCTGTATAATTTGCAGGAAAGATTTAATTTAAGTTATCTGCTGTTTATTTTGCGCAATTTTCTAGTCTACGTTACCTGTTGTACATTTTCTCGAAATGTCTATTTAAAGTTACCTGTTGTATATTTTCGTGTATATCTAGTGCAAAATGTCTAGTTTTAGTTTCCTCGTGTATATTTTGTGCAAAATGTCTAGTTTAAGTTGCCTGCTGTATATTTTCCGAACTGTTTAGTTTAAGTCAATTAAAATTGCCTGCTGTATATTTTTGCCCTATGTCTGGCTAATTGTAAATTTTCTCTTCCAATCTTATCACCACAAGATTCGCTTTGTGTTGCTGCTGATAAGAAGAGGAAATTTAAAACAAGGTTTTCACTGACTAAGATAGCTCTTATCTTCCTAGTAGATCTCACATCTGTACCCTAAGCACTAGAACGGAAAAGACTGTCGAAGTAGCTCTGTTGATAGATCTTTCTTCCTTATGCGCCTAAATGCGTGGGATGATACATTTAAGTAAGATAAATATCAAGCTTGCTAATAAGAATGCTGTCACATATGCCATTCTGGGTAGATTTCTACATTGGTATTACACGAGAGTTTTTTTTAGCTTTTCTTTGTCTTGCTAGAAATTAAAATCTATTGGCTAGAAGTTCCATCAGTCGGTTGCATCAGACACATGACAACTTCCGCCCAGGGTCTGTAATTGCGTGAGATTTTCAGTCGGTGCATGAATGTCTTACTGAAAGGTTGTGTATTCTAACATCTCTACGTTTTATTAAGAAAGAAGCCTATGCTACGTTATTATTTCATCTTGTTGATCTACTGTTGTACATAAGCTGTACTTACGTTTTATTCAAATAAAGTTCCAGAGTTTCATTTTCTACAAAGAATCTTTTACAGTGAATTCTAGTTCGACATTAATTTAATTATTTTAATAGAAGATTGAATCCCCGGCATCACAAGGACATTACATCATTCAACATTGAATAGACCTTGTGACAAATGCCTACTCCTAAAACTAGACTAGCAGTGTGGAGTTGTCTCTTACCTTTGGCAGCTGACGACATTGTAGTTTATGTTACATCATTTACAACCAATCGCTAATCTCTTCCCACCGTCACCATGGCAACACCCCCCTTCCATAACCCCTACCTAATGTCCCGTCGTCCCATTAAAGACACTCTAGCTACACCTGGCAAAAGAAATAAAAGTTTCCCTTTCAGACCTCACGATTTATTGGGGTCAAATGGTGTTACCTTTCTCTTTTTTCTATTGGTTACAGTTGACGATCACGTGGCCAGCACAACGACCTGCCACCTATACGTCCCCAACGTTAGCCAGTACCCAAGATACAAATGGATTAAAATATCAATAAGTAGCTTATATTATAAAGAATCTTAACTAATTTTGCTTACACATTATGATCTCTGCTTAAAAATATGAAAATATCAGGAAAGTAATCTTAAGATGCCGGATTCACTATTCAAATAGAGAGCAAGATGTTAATGCTGAGTGCATCAATCTCTTTTATACTGGGCCAGACGACAAGATATGTGAACAGAAATACTAGAATGCAGCAAAGTTTTGAAGGCCGAAAGCCGTCTACGAATCTCTTTGATTTAAACCTTTAAGTGTATCTTGCCAAATACAAGTTTACATGGCGTCATGTGAAAAGAAGTTATTAAAAACAATTAAAACTATTAAAAACTTTTGAAAAACGAATTTCAAATCTGTTAATTGAAAACGAAGTCGCAAAATATATTGAGTTTTAAGTTATTCATAAGTTTTCAAATTTGAAATCCTGAAAAGGACATTTAAGTTTTTTCTCTGAAGTTATTGCAAACTTTTTAATGTTAAAAAAATATTTACTTTTCAGGTTTTGTACATCAATAAACTTTTCATAAATATGCATTTTTGTTCATTAGTCGCCCTCAGAAAAGTACCACTAAAACGTTAAAAAGCTTCCACTGAGGGCTGTTTAATGTTTACTAAGGAAAGCATGTTCAGTTGATGTGTTACTTATTTCTAATTTAAAACTCATTTTTGTACGTAATAAACAATAATATGTCAGAGAAAAAAAATATAATCGAGACTCATTTTAACAATGTGGTACTTGTGTAACGAATTGTACTATTGCACAAAAACAAATAAACAACGATACTTTTTAATTGGGTAGATTACGTGGAACGCTGGGGGGGTGGGGGTGACACCATGATCTTACCGCACCGGGTGACACCCACCCTAGTGACGCCAGTGGAGTCGCCAATGAACAAGTATATTTACAAATGTTACATTATGTGCAATGTCACGTGTCCTTAATCAATACTAATGTGTAGCTCAGAAAACATGATGTTTGAAATGTTAACATGTGTCCTGCTGACACATCTCGCCTTTCTGATTCACACTTCTGTGGAAGCCAGTAACAACAGTAAGTATGTGTGGTCTTAGGGTGATTACTATAACCTGTTCATCAACTTTAATGTTCGTACTCAAAGATCCTCCTAGTAAGATGTAGTTTCACTACAACATAAGTACTGAACTTTTTCAATTCAGGAACTTTTTTACAAGTCATACGATATTGACTGACTCCCCAAAGCTGCCTAATGTCTCTAACCAAGTAGTATATTTCTAAAGCCGCTGTTATCAAATCTCCGTAACCAGGGATGGACTAGCTTTATGGGCAAGCATACAAATGCCCGGTGCGCCGGTACAAATGATCCGGTCCTATAGCGACCGAAGAATTTTTTTTTAATGCAGACAACTTAAAAAAGTGACAATTGCAAGAAAAAGGGCCGAACACGTTTTCTTGTTGTTTTTTAATTATTATAACAATTAATTTGTTTATAATTCAACAAGAATAAAAAAAAATACTCTATACTATATGAAAGTGAGACATGGAAGTCATCTGTCAAAATTCAGAAAAGGCTAAATGTGACTCAAAAATGGCATAGAAGGAGTTCTGGAGTCATTTATAGAGATCGGGTATGAAATAAAGAAATCATATGCCTGACTGGGAGACGCAGTTAATGAGGTTGTGACAGAGCGTCGAGTTCCGTTTGCGGGACATGTTCTCCGACAAAATGAGCTACGCATACCGAGAATTGCGATGATCTGGAGGCCCATACAAGGAAAGCGCTATTGGCGCTACTCTTTCATGGAGGACCTCAGAAGAGTTGACACCAGGTGGTAACATTGCCTTTGACAGGTCTATGTGGAAACAGCTGGCTGCTTAATCAGGCTTAATGTGTCTGTCTGCACTGGAAAACTTAAGTCAAAGTCTTTTAGTTCATTTTGCTTTGTAGCAAGATAACATTTCAGTTCAGCAGGTTTCGAGCTCTGACATTTATATATGTGCTTGCATTGTAACGCTGGACATATTGTGGCTGATCACTATTGACTTTGTGATATAGAAATGGTAAATAGTCAGGAGCATATTTACCTAAATTTTCACTTATCTGGTTTAGGCACTCTAACGTCATGGTGTCTTAGTGTGACGAACATGTTTCACTTCAACTAATAAAACTCTAATTAATTAACCCGCTAATATCACAAAACTTATAACTGTACCAAATCATTACTAAGCGAGGACCCATTTTCCTATAATTTATATTTTTTTTCAATCGTACGTTCCAGGATCATAGAAACTTCTCAGGTAATTATTTTAGTAACTTTGACCTTCTAGAAGCTGACGTATGCTCTTTGTATCTATTCGATTAGACTTTTGGTGTGTGCTGGAAGTTGCGAAATATGTATGTCGCAGTTAGTGCTGCCTAGTCAAGTGGAATACTCCACTCGTCATTAATCTTTAATCTCGAAGACAAGACATTATTTATTTATATCTTAAATCATATCTTATATAATACAGACGTTACTTCAAAAAGCAGACGATTACGTCCTACACGTGTTCCTACGTCAATATAGTCATGAATATTAACCAATAACTACAATTCTGCAAAGTCTTTGGGTTCTTTTGGTTTATGCAGGCAACCCATTCCATGCTCTAATAGCACCAGGCAAGAAGCAGAAATTGTACACATTTGTTCAAGCATATGGAACAAGGAATGGGCCTTATTCTTTCTGTCTTTCTGAGTATTTTATTAGGTTTGGCGCAGCCTATAGCGCGACATTTCGCGCAACTTTTGGCGCACCTTTGGCAGCATTTAGCTAGCGGATCCAGATCCGCAAGTTGCGCTTTTTTTTTTCTAATGGTCACTGCCGTTATGAAATCGTTCAACGGGTCCTGAGGTGAGGATGGGTCCTGAGGTGAGAAGCTTCCGGTCCAAGGCTTGCCTTAGATATTATCATACTGAACGTCATCGATTGTTTAATTGTTCGTTTTATCTCTGTTCGAACTAGAAGATTTTAAAAAGTTACAATTCTATCTCCAAAGTTCAATTATTAATAAATGCCTTGTTCTCCACAGCACAGACGCGCTTTGCATGCGAAGGTATGCAAGTGACGTTAAACTGTGACCCGGGGGAGACCATCAACGTTCTGAGAGCTGACTACGGCTATGTCGACAAAGTTTGTGACCAAGAACACCAGGATATAGTTTGTCTCATTTCAGTCAAACAGAAAGTTGCTTATATGCAAGTGCTTTTATGTCGCTTTTTTTGTTTGTTATTCTAGTCTTTGAAAGAAGAACGTAAATGAACATGTTAGAGCTACATTGATGCAACAGAACAAATCTGTAGGTACAGCTGGGACTGCTTATCCACGGTTAATATTACGTTCTTTATTCATTTTCCATTCTTCGTTCCATATTGTAGGACAAATTTACACAAATGCTCCATTCGCCATGGTACTATTAGAGCATGGAATGGGTTGTCTGAGTCAGCCAGGAAAACCATTGACTTGGCAGAAGTTAAGTCACTGTTTAAAATGCATGACGCGCAAGACGTAATCATCTTATTTTTTTTTTTTTGTTTGAAGTAGCGTCTGTGTTTTATAGGATAAGATGGATTGAAATAACACTTTTGAGGAAGACACTTAAGTACTTATCCGCCAAAGCGATTCCAGGTCTTGTTTACATCAGAGCGGTCTCACTCCCGCGTTTTTTTGTCGTACGCGTGCTGTGAAAGGTCGCGTGACGATTTTTTTCCCCGGACAGGATCTCAGAATATCGAGAGAGAGAGAGAGAGAGAGAGAGAGAGAGGCCATCCCACTCTTTCACATTGTCAGGTACAAGAAATAATTGTGCGAAATTTCACCTTGATCCGAAATTGGGTGTCTGAGAAACAACCTGTATAAACGTGTTACCAGACAGACAAAGACAGACAGAGAGATAAAAAAAAGTGATGGAAAAACAGAAGGAAGACGTAACAAAATACTTTGATAGTTGCACATAAAAAACGTAATTTTTATTGATAAATAATATTTTTGCTTAAATAAAAAGGCTTGTCTTCGAGTCCGAAGATTAGTGAGGAATACAGTATTTCCACCTGGCTGTGCAGCCCCAGCTGTGACCTACTTATTTTTTTTAATCTAAAGCAGAAAGTAAGCTGCATATATGTATGTATGTGTGTATGTATGCATGTATGTATGTATGTATGTATGTATGTATGTATATCACACACTGAAATCAAAACCGTTTGACCATTCTTGTTAAATCTTGGCATAAATGTTTCTTAAATCATAGCGGAGACCGAAGTGTATGTTTAATGTTCCGATCCCTACTGGAGAGCCCTAAAAAAAGAGAGAAAAAGTACCTAATATTTTTAACAAATCGGGTAAAACCGTTTTCACAGTATTTTTAGTATTTTATTTTTCCTATAATTATGTAGGCTGAACGGGTAAATTCCGTGGCTAAATCAAACAAAAATGTGAAGGGACCATTCTCCAAGCTTGTCAAAGATCTAAATTCAATCCAGTAGATCAGTAATATCCAAACTAAGGCCTGCAGACCATGGGTCATATCCTGCTAGTTTAGTTATAAAAGTACGGATTTGATATCTTTATTATTTTTTTTTAACGTTAGGAACTTTTATACAAATGATGTTACATGTTTCAGGTGTCAAGATCGCCTAGCATGCACTATAAACGTTGGAAGTAGCATTTTTGAGAATCCTTGTTCGCAAAGGCTTTGGAAACATTTGGAAGTTACATACGAGTGCAAACCATAGACATACATAAATATAGACTGGAAAAAGGAAGTAACTTCATGTAACTTGAAAAAATGTATATCTATTCAATTCGGATTGCCGAATTATGAAAAATTTAAAAATTGCATGATCTTCAGTCTTAGAGATTAAACAAAATTTTTAGACATTAATAAAATACACATATTCACACATTTTCATTTCATAAAACTCTCTTATTGGCCAGTCTATATTTATTTATGTCTATGGTGCAAACCTAATAACTACATTGCCACATCATAAGTGTATGTAACATTATATTTTAGTAATTACAATGTTTGTCTAAAGTGTGCAATATATTTTTTTAATCATTATACTTTTTGTTTCATTTTATTGTTTTTAACTACATCATCGCGGCGCCCGGGTAGAAATGGTCGTGAGAGCGTACGACAAGGCCAAATGGGTGGCGAGACAGGGGGGAGTGCCTAAGAGGGTGCGAGAGTATCCTCTTTTTGCTCCGTGCGGGGATCTATCAACGTCCAGGCGCCGTCCCTCAAGGAGCCGTTACATAACTGACATGTTTCTCACGTTGAAACAAAAACATATGGTGGAACATCAATAAACGAATGGAGTCAGATCTTTGGCAGACAAAATTTGAAGTTTATTGATGGTAAAAATAACACTGCAGTCTCTCAGTTACATGAGTTCGAAAACATCATACGTCCGCAGAACAGCGGTATTGAATACATCCAAGGTTATTACTTACAGCAAAAACATTAGTAACATCCGCATCACAGAGGGTAACAAAAACTTCACAATCACTATTTGACTTTTTAAATCGCTACTGAAATACTTGACTTTATTGACTCAACTGACTTAAAGTAACTACTTGGTTCAACTGACTTAAGGTGACTGACTGAACTCAAAGTCAATTTCATCCATACTACTTTCTGTTTTCTACATCAGGAGTTACACGTGTCTTTTCCTAGTCTAAAACATAAGTGAACATATCACAATAACATAATAATGTCAAACAAGACTGTTTCACACGGTTAGCCTGGTAGTTTACAGAAACACGACGGGGGTCCCACTGGTGCGGCCTTCGGACGCATCTCTAATCCGCGAGACCTGAGTGACCGTGTCCACTGGAAGGGGACGCAAAATCAAACCCGAGTCTCGTCCCCCCTCCCCAGTCGGACAGGGTGGAGGGATGGAGGAACTCGCCCCCCACTTCAGGTGAGAGGGAGCTTTTGTTCGCTGGCCTTAGAGTTCCAACTGCGACGCTCTACATTACAATCTCATACTGGGAGAGGAGAAATAGGAGAGACAGATAGAAAGAGAAAGACGGAACAAGGAAAATTTAAAATCCATTTTTAAAAAAGGAGGCGCAGTGGTTCAGTCTTAAGCACTTGGCATACGAACCGAGGCTCCTGGGTTGGTATCCTGATGAAGATGGGGATTTTTTTTTCTGGATCTTTGGGCTCCGCTCAGTTTACCCAGCTCTAAAGAGTCCCTGACATTAATTGGGGAAAATTAAAGGCGTTCGGTCGTTGTGCTGGATACATCTGGCCCATAGATCGCAAGGTTTGTAACGAGGACGGTTTTTTTTTTTTTTTTTTTTTTTTTTTTAAAAAAACAAGATTTTCTAGGAAAAAGAACTCTGCCCTTACAACTTTATCACTCAGGAATGTAAATGTTATTAGTTAAGTCAGCTCACTCAGCCCTAAAAGCTCCCTTTTGGGCCAATGTTCATTCGCCAAATGGGGCTCATGTGTTAAGCCCTTTCATGCCCCTCAATTTTTGCCCCATACTGGTCCTATGAGGATTCCATCACGGCTTCATCTGGGCCCTTAATTGCACCCAGACACGCTCCGTATGGGCACAGTTTGGGCTTTCATTACTTCCCTCAAAAGTGCAAAATATCTTTGGCCATGTTAGGGCCAACAAGTCCTTCCCCTTACTGACCCCATACGGGTTTCACAAGGGAATTTTCTGGACCCCCTGAATGAGCAAATCTCAGCTTTAGGGAGACGTTGGGGACATTGTTCATCCCCTGAATATGCCCATGTGATTAGTATGAGCTGTCTTAGTTTGGGCTCTTAATGGACCCAAAATCTTCGCTATCAGATACAAGCTTGGTAAAAAAAAGAGAGAGATCGCAATTCGTCTACAATTAAAATCAGCCCTATATAGCAGCCGTGTAATGTAACACATGGCTATAGCCTCTGTGTATCCTTCACAAACACTGATATATTTATTTATATATGCGTAGTGTATGTGTCAACACCAGGCCTATAATCTCATGTGCTTGTTATAGATCTCTGACATTTTGAAGAGAACAGGTGGTATGTTACTATTTTTTGCTTACTTTGTAAAATATTTATCTGACAACTCAAATGAGTTACACAAGCTTTACAGCTTTATAACATCCATTCTATTCAAAGGCGTAGCAAATAAGGGGAGGTTGGGTTTCAACCCTCCGAAATGAAATCGCCTCCCGCAGGGGGTTGGATTGGAATTAGGTGACTGATTTTTTGCTTTGACTTGTTTATTTCAAGTGATAATCACTTGTCCCGGCGCAGTCAAGGGGGTTTTGAGTTTAAAACCCCCACCAGGGCTTATGCAGTCAAATCCGCTCTTCAATAAAACAAAACCAAAAAAAAAAAAAATCGTATTGACAATTCCCAAATTCCAAAGACTTAGCTAAAGAAACGTTTGATTTTATAACCCCCTTCGAAATTTTTCGATAAAACCCATCTTCAATAAAAGACTATCTATTCATCAGTCACCAGATTATATGTTCGTAGCCATAGGGGGTTTTGAGTTTAAACCCCCTTGAGCTGGATTTGAAGCTAAGAAAATACCTTTTTGATATAAAAAACAAAAAAACAAATTACACACTCAAAATGTTATGATCGCAGCATATAAGGTTTTAGTTCCCCCCCCCCTGAGCGGGTTTGAAGCTAAAAAAATACATCTTTAATAGAAAAAAAAGCTAATTATACAATCAAAATTTTATGAGAGTAGCCAAACCAAGTGAGGTTTACAGTTTAAAACCCTTTCCTTCAGAGGGCTTTTGTATGAAAATTGTGAGAAATTTTTACAAATATTCAAGTAGCCTACTTGACAATCAAAAATATGTTATGTATTTGTGTGTGTGTGTAAATGTGACTTATCTGACCACAGATTAATACAGTACACATTGAACATAAAAATTGTGTTAACACAATAATATTTCTTAGCCTTTGCGGTTTTTGTTTGTTTTTTTTTTTTGGTGGGTGGGTAAAATTTTCAGAGTTATTTTTTTCATAAGCCACCTGTTGAACGACCCATGAGTTATTAGACAATAACTTTAAAGGGTTAAGTTATCCAGGCCCATGTG
>JADKLZ010000130.1:37827714-37862584 GCA_021533235.1 Biomphalaria straminea | reverse complement strand
GACTCTCACTATTCAGGTTCTATGCAAACTGTAACATGCACCACCAACTTAAAGAACTTGACAACTCCGGGCTCCAAAGTAACGTAATAATTTAATAGTTAATTAAATAACAACCAATTCTGTACAATCGGCAGCACGTAACATAAGACTGTACAAATATCTCTCCGTTAATCAACTCTTGCACTGGTCTCTCCGCCTCGTCTCGGACTTATATAAAGTTCCCCTTTCTGTCCTAGTGATCTACAATGTTTTTGTTTTTGTAAAATGTTTTACATGTTTCGGAAATTCCTTCAGAGTTGAAGATAGTTATTTCCTAGTCCAAACCTCCCGCAGGACGACGGGGGATGGGAGCGGGCAGGGTTTGAACTCGGGACCATCGGTAAATCGATACGACAGTCCAGCGTGCAAACCGCTCGACCAGGCAGCCACTACAGGGCAGATAATGTGAAGCTCATTTGATTCTGTTGCCTACGGTTAACGAGGATGTCATGTGGCCTCCACAGCAACCGACCGCGATTTAAGCCCGGGACCCCTCGATTCAGACGCCGAGCGTTTTACTTCCCAGTTACCACTCCTTCAAACAATAGATTAGCCTGGATGTAATTACATTGACATGTCGTTATTTTTTAATTGTTTAATTGACGTCAACTTCTCTGTCACTCGATATGAGTTGTATTAAAACTAGAATCATTGTAAAATCAAAGCCTTCTGTTTTTTGTTTTTTATTTTTTTTTTCAATAATTTTTTAAAATATGTGTATGCTATATATTTACATGACGATAATTCTATGCATCTTTTCTAACCTATTTTTTTTACTGCAGTTTAATACCTCTGCATATAAAAACAAAACTTCAAGAAAGTTATTCATCTATGATCCTTTAGTTTGGAAACATTTTAAACACCTTACCCCATCGGGCTTGATGGCTCAGTGGTTAAGAGCTTGGCTTCCGATTCTGGGGTCTTTGGTTCGAATCTCTGTGAAGACTGGCATTCTGATTTTTTTTTTAATTTATGGCGCTACTGACACCACCCAAATCTGATGGCTACCTTAACCACTTCTTTTGTCCATCGGGCGCGGTGGCTCAGAGGTTAAGAGCTTGGCTTCCGATTCTGGGGTCTTTGGTTTGAATCACTGTGAAGACTGGTATTTTGATTTTTTTTTTCTCTGGCGCCACCGACACTACCCACCTCCAATGGGTACCTGATTTAAGTATGAACGTATAAGCAGTTGGTTGTCGTGCTAGCCATTTGACACCCTGCTTGTTAACCGTTAGCAAAGAAAAAGAATCCCACATTAGATAACATAACTCAAAAATTAAGCCTTTTTTTTTTTGTTATGTTTTTATTTTTGACATTGGCAGGGCCGGCCTTAGATAATTAGAGGCCCTGTGCGAAGTGAGTTTGAGAATTTGATGGCCAAATGTAATAAAAAATTAAAGCGAAGAAAAACTAAAATTAACAAATTTATTAAAAACTTAGTGATCTCTAACAATAGCATTAAGGAAGAGTTTTGCTAATTCTTCTTCCCTATGTGAGGCTCCCGCGATGAAGTAACCTTTCACCCATCCCTGAGTCTGTTGGAACGTTGGAGGACAAGATTCGTCAACCGTCGTTCTCCATTTCTCTCTGTATTGTCTTTCAATGGCAGGCCCGTTCATTCTTTTATCTTGTCTTCCCCTTTACTTTCGATGTCTTCCTCGTCTTCTTTTTTTTCCTGGTACTGTTCCCTGTAGGAAATTATTGCTAGTACCGAAGACATTGTAAAAGTGTAATATGGCCATAGTGTTTTAGTTCCTTTTTTTTTTTACAATAGGAGGTCATCATGCAGTCCAGTGTATCTTGTCATCGTGTCTCTGTACTCGTTTGTGATGCGGTCTTTAAATGTGACACCTAGGATCCTTTTGTAGCATCTCAAATCCATTGCTCGGACTCCTCTCTAGCTCTGCAGTGTCCAAAATTATTTTTTTGTCAGACATTTCACAAAGGACACGGCACTTCGACATTAAATAATGCATCTTTAATTCATTGAAACCAAACCTATTTTGGCCTCAGTGTAGAATTCTGAAAAGTAGATGTTATATATCAACAGACATCTGCAATATGAATTGTCAATTCTCTTTAGTGGGCGGGGTTATCAAAAATTTCATCCAATGAAACGACACCTCATGTAATGGCAAACAATTTGTTGTTTAGAGACGTTTCTTTTGCTTGAGTTCGTTATTTGGTTACAGCTCCAGGCAACAAATTCACCGAACTTTTGTAGACAGAACTTAATAAAAAAAAATAAAAAAAAATGTGATAACTTTTTTTACACAAATAAACGTGACTTTTATGAACAAATATGTGCATCGTAACATTTCAATGTAGATATTTGTAGAATCTGTGGCATTTTACGTCTTAAGAGACGATATTTTCCCCTTGCAACTTCTTGAGTGGCTAAAGATGCCAATTCTTGATACACAGCTGCGGTTGCAGATTGGGCATATGTAGAATGTGCATATAAGATCTCTAGCAATGGTAGCAGGAGCCATTTTAGGCTTGTTAAGAGCCCAGATTTAAGTTTTTTTTTTTTGTTTTGAAGAATGAGAAAATGCGTTTCTATGTAAATAGTTAAATGAACTTGTAAATTATGTTTACTATGTTGAAGATATCTGTTAGTTTTTATATTTACGCTAAAATAAAACTATAAGTTAATTTTGAACCTTAGAAAATTGCTGAAACCAAAAACTGTAGTAATCATAATAAAGAATACTTATATTTTACAAAACACGCAAACACAAGATAACGCCAGTCATTCTTCCTCTCAAACCCAGATAAAACCCAGATCACTACCAATACTTTTTATTGACATTCAGGAATTCAATCAAAACATTTACCCAACAAAACGTTTACCAATCAAAGCTTAGACATGTAAAAATATAACGAATGCAACTCCTTTATATCAAAAAAGAAATCTATAAACTATTGTCCAGTATCAGTGGCGTTGCTATGGTAGAGAGGTGGGGTGGAAATGCGAAAACCACCCCTAGGATCCCATATGAGGGTCTTCAAACGAGAGTAAATTATTTGTTTGCATGAAATGTTACGTCATTATTTCATGACTTGATGACGAATGTCTAAAAGGGAGGGTTCCTAAAGAGTTCAAGCCTCGCGATCCCCAAAACGATGGCAAACTCCTAGCTACGCCACTGTCCAGTATCGTTGTGCATATGTACACTAACTTATGAGATTAATTTAAACAAAATATCAACAGGTTTGTAAATCGAAACCAGGTGTAAATAAAGGGAACATAACTCGAATGATTTGATAATATATAACGACGCTTGGTTGTTTCCCTTAGACTGAGCTGAGATTTAAAGTTTTGTGTGAAATTTGTCAGCAGCAATCAGGTCTGTGCCTGTTTTGGTCAGGTCAGGTTTCTTCTCTTTTCTCTTCGACCTCTAGGGCCAGGTTTAAGTAGCTCTCAACATGGTCGTGTTTTAGTTTGAGCTCTTCCACTTTCTCATGCTCTTCATACACCTTTAGAGAAAGTTAAGAAACACAAAGGCTAAATTTGTCTCATAATCTTATAATATCAGGTGGCCGAGCCTTGCTCGGTTAAATAATTTCATATACCCGAAGTCATTTTTGGATTTTTTTTTTATAATTACGAAAATGAACGATTGGATAAAGACTACTAATTCGAAAAATTTCTTTAGTATTCTGTTTGTTCTATATGTAAATTGGTACGTTCAGACATTTAATTTTGGAATTAGTATATTCAATTATGGCTTTAGTACGAAACATCGAGTGACGCAAATTTCTACGTTATTGGGGAAAACTTCAAAGACTTTCTTACAAGCCAATAATAGTAGGCCTACGATAGTTTTACGCTGTCTAGACTGTAGGAGGACTTAAGAGACTTGATATTTAATCGCCATGTACAATTACATATAGAACAAACAGAACACTAAAGAAACTCTTCAGATTATTTTACGGGATATGTGCCCTGCTCAGCCAGACTGTCAGACTATAAGAAGTTCATACCGGCTTTTGCCATCCATCTATCCCAGTGGTGCTACTGGTGCTACAGCCCATGGAAGGATATGGCCTCCTTTTACACATCCCTCCATTCAGATATCTTCTAGGCCTTTCGTCACCACACCCTAACCCCAAGTTTTTTACTGAGGTTTATAGTTAAATCAAAAGTGGCTGCAGCGTACGCAAACTCGTTGACCGCTTAGAATATTGTGTGTTGGTTTCCTTTTCGAGTCGATGTGAAGCTCGAAGTCGCAGATCCTCAAGTTTCCTTAAACGCTCCTCAGAATTTTCTAGCTTGACGATATTACTAATGATTGCATTTACGAATAATAACGTTATGTCAATAAAATATTAACTTCACGTCAATAATAATAATAATAATAATAATAATAAAATTATTATGTTTATATAAATAATGTTTGTCTAAATGAATCTATATAAAAGGCCTTCTAAAAAAAAACAAAGATTTAGATCGAACAAAATTATAATAATATTTGTCTTCTATAAATTTAGAGTGGAATTGGCAATGCTGTTACATCTAGATCTAGTCTAGGAAAAAAAGCGATTGAAATCTGGCTGAAATCCTATAGCTCAGACGTAGACGTATAGATCTATTTGTTTTCCTGAAAAGTTGTGAACATCTTTTCTTCTAGAAATTACAACAGAAAACCTATTAGATTATTATTAGATCTCTTCAACGCCGCAAACCTCCTGCTATTAGGGAAGAATAACGGCGAGCAACATGGCGGTTTTTTCGACGGAGAACTGAGAATCTAGTTGTAAGTCTAGAATCAAGACCTAGATCTAGACGTAGATTGTTTGTTTGTTGTTTTACATGTTTCGGATGTTCCTTCAGAATTGAAGATACTTCCTAGTCCAAACCTCCCGCAGGACGACGGGGGATGGGAGCGGGCAGGGTTTGAACCCGGGACCATCGATAAATCCAAACGACAGTCCAGCGTGCAAACCGCTCGACCAGGCAGACATCCAGATTCCAGATTCGGCGTCCATATCTTTCTTTTCGGCCTACATTATAGCTAATTAAAAATATACAATTAATCAAATTCTTATTTCAACGTGCCTTATAATAAAGGGATCAAGCGATTAATTTGTAGAAACACTTGGAAGCACTTGAGCGTCTTCAGATAACCACGTGCTTGATTGATGTTCACTGTTTTAAACCTTCAACTACGGTGCGCAAAAAGTTGTCTATTCATCATTCATTCAAACGCGATAAAACTTGTTGCAAAGAAATGCTTTACTGAACGGCTGTAAGCCAGTGACGTAGGAGGTGTACTTTTTTTTTTTTCATTTCTTGCTGTGAGCCTAGTGACGTAGGGGGTGTCAAGTTTTTTTCCTTTGACGTCACTTTCATTCATAACTTTGAAAACTTTCATTCATAAATTCTCCATATCTTTCATAAAACCTTCAAACCAAGATAAATTTTTCGATAATGAGACATTTTTCAAACCGATATAACGGTCAAACTCGAGTTTTCCCGATGTGGCCAATGAGCTGAGAATTTTTTTCTCACTAACATTTAGATACGTTGAAATTTTAAAGAAAATCGTTAGAGCCGTTTTCGAAATAGAAGAAATATATATATATATATATATATACAAGAATTGCTCGCTTAAGAGTATAGGATAAAATCCATCCATCTGTAAAGCAACTAGGACTTCTAGAACGCTTTCACCAAAGATGTTTGCACACCATCATTGAGATCTAGATCTATAGTTTAAGACAATGCATTGTCTAGATTTAGTTCTAGACTAGATAGATCCAGATCTAGATAGTTCTACATCTAAATCTAGATATAGAACTAGGTCCATGTCTTACATCTAGCTAGATTTAGATATAGTTCTAGATATAGATCTTCTTTGTACAACAAATCCATAAGGGAGATATTAAATTTTTATTTGCGAGTGGAAAAATTATGACACAAGACACCAAGTCATTTCTTTCTGCTCACTTTGTAAACTAGACCAATACTTTTTTTTTCGCATTTCCGATTTATCAAATTTTGTAAGAGCAATATTTTTTAGTTTCTCTTTATTACATGTTACATTTTATAATTTATAAATATATGCAGAAAGTTAATATTTCTTTTACATATAATTGTACGGTTAATAAATTTACGGAAGCTCGGTGTCTGAGTGGTAGAGCTATCGGTTTCTGAACTGGAGTTCTGGGTTCAAATCCAGGTGAATGCATGAATTTTTGCATTCGGGATCTTCAGGACGCAACCAAGTCCACCCAGCTCTAACAAGCACCTGACATTTTTTTGGGAAAAGTAAAGGTGATTGGTCTTAATGCTGACCACTGACCTTCGTTAACCATAGAAACAGATGACCTTTACTTCCTCAGCTCAATAGGTCCCTAGGTCTGAAAGGTGAAGTTTAGTTAATGAATTGTGATGTAATGACTTGTCTTCAGGCTGTACTGAATTAACTTCAATTACTCAGCAGGCGTTTGAGTTTTAGTGTTCGGGTGTATTCAGTGCAGTTAACTAACCAACACTGACACGAAAACAAGACACATCGATTTAACTAGTGAACAGAATGGATGAATTCTGATGAACAATTAAAATAGAACTTTAATCACGAAATAGGCCACAGTCAAATGTCTCAGTATTCCTAGTAAGAATAAAACACGTCTACACCCTAAGAGATCCTAGCGCTAACTGATTTCTAAGTCTCTAACCCAACATATCCCAAACGTCACTAGTCCCGTTCACTATGTGTTCACTATGCGTCTTTTATGGTGCGTCGCTAAATAAGTACAATTAAAGAATTGAGTACCTAACAGAATATATATTTTTAAAACAACGCTTCTAATTGGAATAGGACTTATGTTTAAAAAATATTTTTAAAGATTTTAACTTTAAAAAAAGAAAAATAATATTTTAAAATGTTATAAATATTATTACTTTAATGCCCAATGATGTTTTTAATGTTATTACTTTGAAAGATCAAACAAGACTATGGCTTAACTATTTCTGGTCCATTGGTGAATGGCTGCCTGGTCATGCTATTTGAGCACCGCATTATCCGGATTATTAGTCAGACTTATAGATGGTCCCGGATTTAAGCCCCCGTCGTCATGTGGGACGTTTGGACTAGGAATTAAATTATCTTAAATTCCGAAGCAACATCCAAACCATTTAATCATTTTAGAAAAAAAAAACTGTGTTTTTTTTTAATTGGCTGGGGGCCTGCTCTAAGCTAGTGTTATAACACAAAGTCTCTTTGTAATCTTTTTTTTTTAAATTTACTTTAATGACTTTTGTAGCTTTAATTTCAGAAATTATTGGAGAAAATTTAAGTGTGACAGATATATTGACCCAAAAGCTATGTAATTGAGACTGCTGTTTATTTATTGTTCAATGTTAGCCAAAGTAAAATAGTTCAAATAAGTTATGTTATCAACAGAACAATAGATCAGATGAGTTATCATTTTAGCTACAAGAGTACAGTATTTATCAGATGAGTTTTCATGCTAGCTTTAGTACAATGGACTTAATTCACCAGTCGTAAACACATTTATCCACATCAAAATATTAATAAAACAATAAAAAACACGTATCACGTGACAGTCTTTATGGATTACAGAATTTGAATAGAAGATATAGAGAATCAACTGGCTAAATGTTGTTTGTTTACGATTGGTAAATAAGGTCCATTGATCAGATGAATTAAAATGTTAGCCGAATTTCAGCCACATGTAAGACATTGGTTTGACATGATATTAATATTACATATTGGACTAGTCAACAGAATTTTAAAAATGTGTTTAATACCGAAAAATGTTAGGTTCGTGCGTCCTGGAGTCACATTTAACACGTAAAAAACATAAATAGTATAGATTGACTTAGGCCTATGTCAACTTTCGAAGACAAAACTTTATTCAATGATACAATATACCGCACTTTATGGTAGTTATACCAAGATATCCAATTTCAAATGCTACTACATCCGCATAACAGCGAAAATATACAAATGATCTAGACCAGGCATGTCAAACTCATTAAGGTATATGGGCCGCATAAACAACTTACTATGACCTGAGGGGCCGAAGCAAAAAAAAAACAGTTTTAAAAACAGCCTACTAGTTTTATGTAAATTAGAAATAATACAATATAATACAATAATTAATGGCATACCTGTCCCTTAGCTAAATTTCTACTACCACAACACACATATTATTTACTAAAATTACACATTATTTTCTTTGCCCTTATACTTCACATCTTTTTAAAGATACCATTTTATTAATGTCAGGTTGAAGTTTGTTTGCCACTGACGCTTTCATCACAGATGACATATTTTGATCAGATAATCTCGAACGGAGAGGTGTATAGCTTTTATTATGGAAAAGAACTGCTCACAGAGCATACGTACCTTTGTTAGACTAACTAGCTTTACCAAAGATAAATTGTACTGCATTTTCACCTCCTGTCATTTCTCAGAAATCATCCTCGTTTGTTATGCATAGAACAGAACTCAAGTAGTTCCTGGTATATATCAAAATTCCTGTTAAAGGTCCTTATGAATATAGCCAACTGTGCTACACCCATTACGTCAGTTCACTCATAGAGACCCAATGAAAATAATTCAAAATCAGCTCTGTCGTTTTTTAATTGTTCAAGCAAGCTGACTGACATGTTATTTATTCTATCTGCAACAGTTTCGTTAGTTAACGCTATTTCTTTGAATGCTTTCTTCTTTTTTTTTTTTTGAATAAATGACTTCGGCTGTTAACGAAACACTCCTTCATAAAATCACATTTATTAAATGATTTGAAATGGCTTGCATCGAAGTTTGACAAAACATAGCTTCCTTTCACTGCAGACTCACCCTCGTTGGTCAGTTAAACAAATACTATTTTTCCATTCAAGTAGCTTGTCATCTCTTGTTTTCCAGCGTAATAGTTAATTAAACATTATTTTTATAATTGTTTTAGGTGGCCAAGCGGGCCGCATGTAAGGTGGTCGCGGGCCGCATGCGGCCCCCGAACACCCAGTTTGACATGCCTGATCTAGACTAAAATTTCACTCCTAAAATACGTCCGCATTTCAGCGGATAACAAATAACTTCAACACTATGTATCCAGATCTAAGTACTAAAAACAACTTCTAAAATATGTTTTCTGTCTCAGGTCCAACTGACTTCTGACTAAAAGTCAATTTTGTCATTCTTACTTTCTCTTTATATCTATATCTATATATATAATCCTCAAAGTAAAAGGTCAAACACACAAAAGTTCAAACAAGTAAATAGGGAAGATCCCAGGGCGCAGCACGCGGTGTGAATGGCAATTGGTGCATCCCAATCCGCACTATTTTGTGAATGAAAGTATTGTTTATATAATTATCTCTTCTTCTCAGATTACTACTACTACTATGGCCACCGTCACTCGCGAAGCGACCATGGATCATCTCATGGAAATGAGATGAATGCCTGGGCATTAGCTGTGGTCGGAACGATGTCGCCCACACATCAGTTCCCCCCTCTCCACGCAGCTGATGTATCCAAAGGAACGGCAGTGCCGATACAGTTTGGGGTCAGCAGCGTCGCAGGTTCTGCCAGAGCGGGAGCACGTTACCCTGCCTCAACGTGGCGCTCCCGTGGAAACGGCTCACTAGAGGAAGTGGCTAGGCGAAAGGGTAACAAATATGATTCCCGTGGGAGTGCCCATGGGCGGACGAGAGTCTGCCCCTTCACGGTGCGGATTTGTAAGAAAACTCCTACAAACCAGTCACAAATCCATGCGCTGTTCCTCAAGGGACCGTCTCATCAATGGCGGATTCTGCACAGTTAGCTTGGTACAACGAAGGTAGATGGTGGAGGCCCCCGACGCCACCGAGTGGTATTGGAAACAGCAATGCTCTATAAGCATTGACTCGGGTCGCTCCCAGACAGGCCTGTTGGTCCGCAGGTTTTTTTTTTTTTTACTGTTTGATTTTCGGGCAGTGAGGTCAGACAGGTTTTTTTTTCAAACTTAGTGCTCGAAGAGCCTTCGGCTCAGCACTTATGACTATCCAGCGGTTCTGCCAGAGTGTAGCACTGGGTGCTGCAAACTGCCTTAGGGTCGCCAGCTCCTGAGTTTTCCTCAGGGTTGACTCCCGAAGCCTTTCCCTTGATTGTCTTAATATTAAAAGTATTTCCATATTATTGTGTCGTTAGACTATTGAAACTAGAACAACAATACACAGATAGAGTATATTCTCAGGTTTCACTTTAGAATGTACTTTAATTACGCACATTCATTCATTAGACATGATAACGAAAGGTAGTTACTCATCTCTCTATTCCTAGATCTAGATCTAGATCTAAAACTTGAATTCAACTCTAAGAAGATTATAGAACTTCTCTTCGCAAATAAGTCTTATGCTTTAGCACATGAACATACTAATTATAGTCCATTTAATCAAATTAACATTCAAATTTGTTTTTTCTAAAGCTTGTTACATGAGTGCAGCTATATTCTTAATATCGCGTAAATTAAGGTCAATTAGCCATTTCTCTAGCTCCATTCATAGTATTTTTCATTCATGAATTCACGCATTCGCTTTACTTATAACAAACAAATGGGAATATCCCATGGCGCACCATGGTGTGAATGGGAAATAATATATCCAAAATCCGCACTATTTTCATTCACAAAATAGCATAGCATATTTTTTTTTTTTACTTTAAAAACGATTTTAATAATGTCCGGAAATCTCCAGGACTTTTTCGACCTGCGGCATAGCATTTAATAACATTTCAGGAGATTTCCAAGGGGCTCCTGGTAAATCAAGAGGCCGCGGGAAATCTGTTATGTTTTATAAAATGGTTCAATTTCATAATTTTTACACCTAAAAATTAGCACGGGTCCAAAGAAAGTTCGGGACCCACTGTGGTCGCATATGTTGTAGTATTTTTTATTCATGAATTCCCTTATAACAAGTAAATGGGAAGTTCCCATGGCGCAGCATGGTTTGAATGGAAATGGTGTATCCAAATCCGCACTATTTTCATTTACAAATAGCATAGACATAAATAAATATAGACGGGAAATAGGAATTAACTTCATGTAACTTGATTTAATCATTTATATACTTAAAAAATTAGCACGGGTCCAATGAAATTGCGGGACCCACTGTGGTCGCATATGTTGTAGTGCCTAAGGCCTGCCCTGGAAAATAGCGGCGTATGCTATGCCGCGTCGACTAGTATATATAATTCTTTAAGTCACAAGTTCAAAAGTTCAAACAATAAGTAAATAGGGAAGATCCCATGGCGCAGCATGGTGTGAATGGAAAATGGTGTATCCCAATCCGCACTATTTTCATTGACAAAATAGCATAGCATAGAGAGCATTTTGTAAATGAAATTGGTGTATATAATTCTCTTCTTCCCAATTTGTCATAATATTAAGTAAGTATTTACAGATTATATTTTGTCGTAAGACTCTTGAAACTAGAACAACAATACACAGATAGATCTCAGGTTTGACTATAGAAGTACTTTAATTAATATCACAATGTACGTTAAAATAATAATTTCACTGGCCTTCTCCTTTTAATCTCACTTCCATTTTCGGATATTATCTATATATATTTCCTGATATTTTTTGTTTACTTTACTTTTACTTTACAAAAGATTTTAATAATTTCCCTGAGGACTTTTTCTTAGGCCTATATTTAATATTATTATTATTTTAGGAGATTTTAAGGGACTCCTGGCAAATCAAGAGGCATCGGGAAATCTGTTATATGTTATAAAATGGTTTAATTTAATAATTTATACACCTAAAAATTAGCACGGGTCCAAAGAAAGTGCGAGACCCACTGCGGTCGCATATGTTGCAGTGCCGAAGGCCTGCCCTGCAAAATAGCGGCGTATTCTATGCCGCCGGTCAACTAGTATATATATATATATATATGTGGGAAGCGTGGTCGATAGGCTAAGTGCGGCTTGAGCTTAGCTTGCTTGGCTACCTAGAAGGGGGCTCGAGGTTCGACACCCGACTCGGGCAGAGTTGTGTTTACTGAGCGCCCAAAGGCAGCACGGGAAAACCAACTCCTAGATACCCCCTCCCCCCCACTGGTCCATAAGTGAGATTGGACCAAAGCGCTCTGAGCATGCTATAAGCATGAAAGTAGCGCTATATAAAAGCTATAATAATAATATATATCAACTTCTTGTCCCGAATTGAACATATAAGAGAGACTGTGACACTACAAAAGATCAGATGAATTATAATGTTAGCGATGATCAGGTGATGTGTTACAAGATCAGCATTTCCATGACGATAAAGTCTTAGTGCATGCACATGTCCAGAGATCAGATGATGTGTCGGCTCAGCTTTTGCTTGGCTCACAACAGCTTTATAACTTGGCTAACTATGACCTTTTTTAAAACTCAATCTGGCTGAATAACAGAATACTAAGTGGCGTTTATTTTTTTTAAAGTCACAAAAGCAATCTTAAAAAACAAAAACTTAAGAAACTAAATTTTACAAAAACAAAAACAAAAATTGAAAAATTTTTGATCATCAAATAGCCTGGTAAGGAACAGCTTCCTTTACATTGAAAAACCATTATTATGTTTGAAAAGAACGAGTATTCTTTCTCTGGCGGAGCCAGGGTCGAGTTTCGTTAAAGGGAGACAAAATTCATCGTATTCCCTTTATCAGTTTCCACTGAGGAATTTTCTGGTGATGTGGCAGGTCTGCAGAAGTACCGCCCTCTGACAGGCAACGAGAATGTTCCTAGGAATGCCCAGAGCCTTGAAGGTATCTGTGAGGTCAGTTGTTATTATCCCCTCGGTTGATATAACAATGGGGTATATTGTTATTTTAGATAACTTCCATAAACGCTTAATCTCCAAGCCTAGGTTCACATACTTTCGCTTTTTTTCCAGCTCAGTTTTTCTTACGTTATGAGATAGTGGTACGGCAATGTCAATCATGACAGCGGCTTTTTCTTTTTTATCGATAAGCAACAGATCAGGGCGATTAAAATCTACCGTTTTGTCGGTCAAAATAGGCCTATCCCAGTACAGCAGGTGATCAGTAGACTCGAGAACCTCTTGTGGTGAGTATTTGTAATAAGGAGGAGTATCCTTCCCGATCAAATTGTGCGTCAAAGCCAAGTGCTGGTATTATTATTATTATTATTATAGCTTTTATATAGCGCTACTTTCATGCTTATAGCTTGCTCAGAGCGCTTTGGTCCAATCTCATTTGTGTACCAGTGGGGGGAGGGGGTATCTAGGAGTTGGTTTTCCCGTGCTGCCTTTGGGCGCTCAGTAAACACAACTCTGCCCGAGTCGGGTGTCGAACCTCGAGCCCCCTTCTAGGTAGCCAAGCAAGCCAAGCTCAAGCCGCACTTGGCCTCTCGACCAACCATTACCATCTGTTGTGTCATTAAAAATCTTATGGGACATATTTCTTAACAAAAGCAATTATTTTCCTTATAAACATTAAGAAAATAACAGTAATAAAAGGACAGTAACATATTTCGTCACCAAGTTATCATCGTCAACTTTTACCATGTTCGACGAAGCTAAATGTTGTCCACATTTGAAGTCCAACATTTGCCTGTCGTGTGTCTCATCAGCTAGTCTATCAGAGCAGACTAAAGGAAATGAGTAGACTATATTTAAATCCCTAAATTCTTCGTTTAGAAATAAATAGTCTGGAAATATGATAAAAAATATAATTGTTGATTCCAAACTAATTATGTTATGCCCTTTTGCTTTGCGATATTTTATCATAGAAAACATTGAACATGTCATGTTCTTTATATAGGGATACATTTTTTTTTTGCAAATTAGTAAAAGAAAATTGATCACCGTCTGTCATATCCACTAGAAGCAGTTGAAAAGTTAAAATAATAAATCTTTGATCTCTCCATACATAGTTTTTAAGAGCAGGAGAATTTTTACTCTGGTAAAGACGAAGATTAAAGTGTTGAAAGAAATAACACTCTACGTAATTCCAAAGTGCTAAGTTATTAAAACCAGCAACATTTGCATCTGGGAAAGCAATTTGCAATGTTGTGGGATCTTTACATTTGTTATCTATCAAACGGGAATAGTTAGAGCACTCTTTAATTTGACAACGGAAAGAATCTTGATGGTTAGAACTTTCGTTTAAGTAGCATTCAATCTTCTGCCAGAAACCTGGCAGAAATCTTTTCATTTCAGGACTGAATTGGGTCACTAGAAGTTTTGTTGTTTGCAGATTAATAATTATTGAAAATGTGAAATCATTATAAAAAATATGTTGGACTTTTGTATTTTTCAAAAAGGTGGTTTTAATACCATGACATAATGCACAGTACTGATTGTTAAAGATCACATCATTGGCAATCACAAATGATATAAATGATGCACATTTTTTCTGAAGCCGTGAATCTTTAGAAACATTTTCTGGGCATGTAGATATGCTGCTTTTAAAACATATTGGTAAGACACCCATTCTTTCTAAGATTGTTGGAGGTTGGAATACCCTGTTCATTAAATGGAAGTTGCTAGTGTTTAAATATTCGTCTTCTAACGTAAACACATTATCCCATTGGAGCACTATATCCCAAAAGATAAGTTCCGATCTACTGTCAGCGTTGCATTGATAAAAAACGTCCAAATTTAAAAACGTGAACCCTGTAAACAGGTCAGTGACAGGCACAATTTTAATCACGTGATCCAAAAATGTATAATTAACTTCTGTCCTAATGCTTATATTCTTGAAATACCTTTCTTTTTCTAGACTATCAGGTTTCTTTGTGGAATTGGCATCGTTCGAATTACGTTTATCAACAAGACAGCCAGCGATCATAAAAGTACTATATTCACAGACAATTTTAGAGCTGGGCAATCTACCAAACTTGGTCCGACCAGACAAAATTATTTCTGAACACCTAGAGAAAAAATCTTCACAACAGTTTCCTAGTACGGTGCATCTGACGTCACAGGAACAGGGCGATGGGCGCAATATTCCGCAATGTAAGTGACATGAGTAATATAGATTCTTATCCACTTTTGAAGTCCAAATACTCAATACATCATGAATTTCACTGACGTTTGTAAAAAATAGTCCCAAAACGCAATGTCTGTCGACTCCTAAATACAGGAAATGCATAGCCAAGATAGTGACAGTAGTTGTTTTAATTTGACACAGAAGCATGTTTATATTTAATTTTATGTATTTTATTCCTCGAAACAGCGAACATTAACAAGCATCTAACATATATATTTCCAACTTATATAGAATGTGCAATTACAGAATTTAAAATGAAATATATACTCTCTGTTCTTCCATTTTTATACTTTCTTAAAAACTCAACAATACGCAATTAATTTTTCCTCACTTATTAACCTTAAAAAGAAAAAGTCTAGAAAATAATGGTCAGTATTGCTATTTTCATAAAAACTAATTTAATTTAACTCTTTGACACCGAAATTATTTTCCACGTTTGGACGGAATTTATAGCTTTATATCTGGATAGAATCAACGATGGGAGCGTCGTTGCGGGGTCAAAGAGTTAAACAATTTCGTAAATACGTAAACAATATATAAAGAGGCGAGGTGGCTGAGTGGTAAAACGCTAGGCTGTTAAGCCAGAGGGTCTAGGGTTCGGAGCCTCTTGAAGACTGTCATTTTTAAATTCGGGATATTTAGGTCTGCTACAAGTCCGTCCATCTGTAATGAGTACATGTCGTTAATTGAGGAAATAAAAGCGGTTGGTGGTTGTGCTGTCTCAGTGGCCACTTTGTTAACAATGGGCCACAGAAACCTTAGCTCCTTACCTATCACTTAGTCTGTTGGACCGTTGGGGCAACTGTCTTTCTCCATTTCTTTTCAAGGGCATTCTCGTCCTTTCTTTCGTGTTATCGTCTCATCGTTTTCTCTAACACTCCTTTTTTTTTTGGTTTCCCGAAGGATTGTCTTTGCTATCCCCGAAAGGTTGTCTTTGCTATCCCCGAAGGATGGCCTTTGCTATCCCCGAAAGATTGTCTTTGCTATCCCCGAAGGATGGCCTTTGCTATCCCCGAAAGATTGTCTTTGCTATCCCCGAAGGATGGCCTTTGCTATCCCAGAAAGATTGTCTTTGCTATACCCGAAGGATGGTCTTTGCTATCCCCGAAAGATTTTCTTTGCTATCCCCGAAGGATGGCCTTTGCTATCCCAGAAAGATTGTCTTTGCTATACCCGAAGGATGGTCTTTGCTATCCCCGAAAGATTGTCTTTGCTATCCCAGAAAGATTGTCTTTGCTATGCCAGAAAAACTGTTTTTGCTATTCCCGAAGGATTGTCTTTGCTATCCACGAAAGATTGTCTTTGCTATACCCGAAGGATGGTCTTTGCTATCCCCAAAGGATGGCCTTTGCTATCCCCGAAGGATTGTCTTTGCTATCCCAGAAAGATTGTCTTTGCTATGCCAGAAAAACTGTTTTTGCTATCCCCAAAGGATTGTCTTTGCTATCCCCGAAGGATGGTCTTTGGCATTTCTGATGGATTGTCTTTGCTATCCAAGAAGTATTGTCTTTGCTATCCCCCAAGGAATATCTTTGCTATTCCTGAAGGAGTGTCGTTCCTTTTCCCGAAGGCTTTGTAATACGGCCATAGATTTTTAGTTTCCATTTTTCTTTTACAATAGTTAGCAGGTCATCGTGGGGTCCAATTGATCTATGAACAATGTCTCAAATTAAATGAAATAAAACATCTGGAAATGATGATATTCCATCTAGATTACTCAAAGAACTAAGCGATGAGATAGCGCCAGTGTTCAAAATACATTTTAGGCATCTCTTAACCAGGGCAGAGTTCCAAGGGAATACAAAAAAAGGCTAGTGTAACCCCCATTTATTTAAAAAAAGAGAACTCTGACCCAAGAAACTACAGACCAGTAGCACTAACTAGCATCACATGTAAGATAAATTCTAGAACAGTTAATATGTGGTAACATCAGGGCAAAGGATAGAGAGGAATGAAGAAGGACGGTCTACAAGTCTTGCTTGGTGCCCCAACGGTCCACCAGTCTAAGGGATAGGTAACAGGTAACTTAAACAAACATAATGTCCTTACTCCATACCAACATGGCTTTAGAAAATATAGATCATGTGAAACACAACTTATAGGACGGTTGACTAGAGTAACGCCTTTAGTAAAATCACAAAATTAGGAAGCCTTTAGGATAGAAGACTCAAAATTAACGTACCAATTATGCATAAAACACTAAACCATAATCTTGAAATACAACAAAATTAGATTAATTCCATTGGTAGCCTACTAGTTCACTACTGCAGTGGTTCTTGGAACACCAATTAAGACCTTGATGAACACTGGGGTACGTGAAACACAGTTTGGGGAACACTGACCTAAATAAATCACATTGTGCCCCCATTCCTGTCTACTCTTTCGCTAACAGTGAGAATAATTCTGGGCTTAGTGTTTGAGTGCATTGCTATGGCTTGGCAACCTAACAAATGGGCTTCAGTCTTGACTCGGACAAAGTTGTTTTTGCTGAGCGTCTAAGGCAGCACTAAAAAAATCTCTCGATACCACATCCCGAAATGGTCCACAAAAGTGATTGGACTTCAAAAAAAATTAATTCATCCTTAATCTGAGGATGAGAAAAGAACCCTTGCTATTATCACAAAATTAATGATGATTTAAAGCAAGATTAAAAGATCGCAACTCTCATAAAATAAAGAAGGTCTCGCTTTTCGCCTGTCTTAATACAACCACCGTGAACAACGCATAATTTTGTAAAGGGAGATAACGAAAGGAGAAAATCGTGTTTGTAAGCTTCTGTCAACATCAGATAAAGATCCGTATTAGGAAATCGGCAGGAAGGCTGAGTGCTGAACCTCTGCCCCATACATTGCAAGGTCTCAGTAAGGAACTTAACTTACAATTTTCTAGGAAATAGATGTTGGAAAACAGGAAAATGGACCACAAAATTCTGTGGACTTTAAAAAACGTAAATTTGGCAAAGAAGGTGGGGTTAAGGGGGTATCGCAGGTTTCCCGTGATGCTTTTAGGCGCTCAATTAAAAACTCTGATCAATGTAGCAGAACCAAGCCCTAAGACTCTCAGACACACATCCAAAAAGTCTTGTCTTTACGCTGGCAGGTTGCCTATACAAAGTTAAATATTTATTCTATTCTTACTTTTCTTATATGCTTGTGAGTCTGGAGGCTCGAAAAGACCTTCCTTCAGTGAACAGAACCAGGATAAAGAAGAATAGGCAAACAGAGAAGTGATGGGAAGACAACACAAAAGAATGGACGGGTCTTCAATTAAAAGAGGCTCTAACTAAGGAAAGAAAAAAACAGAGAGGAATGGAGAATAACGGTCGACTAATCTTGCATGGTACCCCAACAGACTACTATGGCCTCCTTCAGTCGCGAAGAGACTATGGATTATCTCATGGAAATGAGATAAATGCCTGGGAATACGCTGTGGTCGGAACTATGTCGCCCACACATCAGTTTCCCCCTCTTCACGCAGCTGATGTATCCAACGGAACGGCAGTGCCGATACAGTTTGGTGTCAGCGGCGTCGCAGGTTCTGCCAGAGTGTAGCACTGGGTCCTGCAAAATGCCTTAGGGTCGCCAGCTCCTAATTTTTCCTCAGGGTTGACTCCCGAAGCCTTTCCCTTGATTGGGTATAGCTGCAAGGCAACAGAGGTTTGAATTCAGAGTTTTCTTTCTCCTAGGTGGGTAGCCAGCCAAGCCTAACGAGCCTCTCCTGCCCGAAGCTTACTGGTAAAGGGATAGGTAAATTGGTAAATTATTCTATTTAGTTTCGAAATAAAATAGGCAAGGTTAAAAACATACACAAAGTGGTCACGTGAGTGAACTTTGACCTTCTCTCTTTCTACTGTTAATACAAAGACTAATACATTGTTTTTACGATATTTTTTTCCTTAAACATTAGATTTAAAAAATTACTATAAAATTCACCTTTCAGACCTTGTGATCTACAGGACAGACGTTGTGACGGTCATCTGATTATGTTGCCTACGCTTAACGAGGATCTCATGAAGCCTGCAGGGGGCGCGGTGGTCGAATGGTTAAGCGCTTGGCTTCTGAACCTGAGGTCCTGAGTTCGAATCCCGGAGAAGGCTGGGATTTTGAATTATTTCGGGATTTTTAGGGCGCCCCTGAGTCCAACCAACTCTAATGGGTACCTGACTTTAGTTGGGGAAGTAAAGGCGGTGGGTCGTTGTGCTGGCTATATAACACCCTGCGCGTTAACCGTTGGCCAAAGAAACAGATGACCCTAACATCATAGATCGCAAGGTTTGAAGGGAACACTTTACTTTTACTTTTTTACATGTAGCCTACACAGCGACCGACCGGGATTCAAACCCGGGACCCCCCCGATTCAGAAGCCAAGTGCTTCACCGCCCAGGTTCCACGCCTTTAAACAATAGATTAGCCTGGAGGTAATTACATTGACACGTTGTTTTTATAATTCTTTAATTGATGTCAACTTTTGCTGTCATTCGATATGAGTTTTATCCAAAAAAAAATATCATAGTAAAATAAAAGCCTTCAGTTTTTTAAGGGCAGATGGTATGAAGGTAATCTGTTTCTGTGGCCTAAGGTTAACGAGGGTTTCATGTGGCCAGCACAACGAGAACGGCGATTGAAACCGGAGACGTGCAGTCGAGAAGCCAAGCGCTTGAACGCTTAGCTACCACGCCTCCAAACAATAGATTAGCCCAGATGTTTTTTTTACATTGACGCACATTTTTCTTTTAAATTGTTTAATTGATGTCGACATTGCTGTCACTCGATATTTATTTGTTTTTATCAAAACTAGTATCATTGTAGATGCAACGCCTTGGGGTTTTAAAATTAGTAAATAATTGTGTTAAATATTTTATGCCATAGTTACATTGACATGACAGTAATTCTATGCGTCTTGTCTAACTTTTTTGTTACTGTTTAATAGATCTGCATTTGAAAATGAAATTTTCAGAATTTTTTTTTATTCGTGATCCTTTGCTTTGGTAGTCAAACGATTTTCCTTTTAATCACCTTACCACAGAAGGCGTGGTGGCTGAATGGTCAAGAGCTTAGTGTCCTATCCCGGGGTCCCGGGTTCAAATCTCAGTGAAGATTGGTATTTAAAATGTGCATTTAGAATGTAGCAAGAGTCAATTTTGGATTGTTAAGAAACCCAGAACTGAGTTGTAATTTCTTTTCTTAATATTCATTGTTTTAAAAACTGAGAAAAAATGAGATTATATGTAAAGATAATGTCTGTTAGTTTTTATCATTATGCTTAGCTAAAACAAATCAAAAATAATATTGAATCAAAGTGGTTATCATAATAAAGAATAGTTATATTTTACAAAGCATCTTCTTTTTTTGAAGTAACGTCTGTATCATATAAGATAAGATAAAATACATACAAAAAGATAATGCCAGTTATTCTTCTATCACAAACCCAGACAACTCTCAACATTCATGACACTTTTATTGACATTCAGGCTTTCAAAACATTTGCATTATATAACGTTCACTAATCAAAGCCTGCACGTATAAAGTTATAAGGAATGCAACTCCTTTATATCTATAAAAAAAAGTTATAAACTATTGTCCAGTGTCATTGGCGTAGCTATGATAGGGAGATGAGAGAATTAACCCCTTTCCGATTCCTCACTCGGGGGGTCCCTCAAATGAGTGTTTGAAATATATATATATATATATTACATTTAATATTACGCCATTATCTCATGTCATGATGTTGAATCTCAAAATACAGGGGACCTCTAAAGAGGTCAAGCCCCCAAGGCCCCCAAATAATGGCAGATTCCTAGCTCCCTGTTTCCTTGTACATGTTGACAATAACATATTTGATTAATTTTTTTTTTAAACATCAACTAGTATGTAAATCGAAATCAGGTTTATAACAAACATTACACAAATGATTGGATAGTAAATAAGACTTGGTTATTTCCCTTAGACTGAGCTGAGATTCAAAGCTTTGTGTGAAATTTGTCAGCAGAGATCAAGTCGGTGCCTATTTTTGTCAGGTCGAGTTTCTCCTGTTTCTCGTCGACCTCTAGGGCCAGGTTTAAGTAGCTCTCAACATGTTCGTGTTTTACTTTGCTATCTTCCACTTTCTCAGGCTCGCCATACACCTTTACGAAAAGTAGAGAAACACAAAGGCTATTAGTTTTTCAAACCTTATATAAAAAAAATGTCTGTCTGTCAGTCTGTCTGTCTCCAACAACAATTCTCAGTTTAAGCTGAATGAAACGTCCCGCCATTATTCATTGGTGAAGACAATACATAAATCATTAAATATAAGTTAACCAATTAGTGAATTAATTACTCTTAGTTAATGGATTTGTTTGATACCAACAAAGGAATTTTGCTAAATAGTTAGGGTTTTGTCCCTTTAGATAATTGTGCATGTTTCCTTCCCGCCCATTATCGGATCAATTTGAAACCATAAAATTTTTTTTATTGTAACTACCAAAACATTAATCAGTTTAAAAAATTGACCAATTAGTAATTGGAGATTAATTATTTTGTTCGAAATCTAATTAGTGAAATAACGTCTACATTTCAAAGAGACATAGTTGTAAGTGCGGAGTTCTTACCGTTGATAAGCTTTTTTAATGTTTTTTTTTTAATTTTTATATTGATTTTATATGTCTAAAGCCTTTGGCACGTTTTATTGCGAATGGCGAAGATCATTTGTATACATCGGAACTGATGTTTAATGATGGTTAATGATGGTTAATGATGGTAAGTGACGATCTGCTAGATTTGTTATTTCAAGATTTTTAATTCAGTTGTTACATAGCACGAAGATCTGTAGCTACTTTAAACTAGTCATTCGACTACCATGAATGTCTGTTAAAAGACTAAACGAGTCACTTGTTTAACAACGTCCAGTGGCTTGTCTAAATATAAACCAATATACTCACCCCTGTATGCACTATACCGAAGCGTAGAGGTTTGCGAATGCATTCAGGCAAGAAGCAGAAAGGGAAGATGATATCAAAGAAAGGGCAAATCAATCTAGGATTGACGTCTTTGGGTTTGGTATAGCCTGTAATCAAAGTATTCACATCGTTAGGAAAATGGACATTTCTGAATTAATGGTAAGTATTATAATGTCGTTTAAAGGCAATCCTTTATAAATATCGACGTAGTTTCAATAACATTACTATTTGCTGTTTTTAAAATTAATTATTTATATTTATTAGTACTTGAAATTTGTTTGTATGTATAAATAAAGTACAGTTCCCGTTTCGAACCTTTTGGTCTATAGGGCAGATGATTGAAGTGTCATCTGCTTTGCTTTTGTGGTCTACGGTTAACGATGGTGTCATCTGTCCAGCACAACGACCAACCTTTAATTTCTCCAATTAATGTCAGGTACACATTAGAGCTGGCTGGACTCAGAGCGCCCAAAGATCCCGAAATTTTAAAAATCCAATTCTTCAGCGGGATTCGAACCTGTGACCCCCGGGCGTTACCGCTCAGATACAGCACTTCCTAGGACTTCTATGATGAGAATATTCTTAGGGTTAGGGAAAAATAAGGTTGTGATATCTTCCCTCCCCCCCTCAGTTCTGTCAACCCCTCAAGACACTCAGTGTCAGGACCGAGTTCTGGTCAGCCTGGGTCTCCTTTGAACTGAAGAAGAGAAGGGAGGCAATTCAGGTTGTTGACTTCAAAATTGTTTTTGTTTTGGATTGTTTTACTTTGTGATATGTTTTTTGAATGGAATGTAACTCATAATACATTAGTGTAGTTTCGTTCCTAGTCCAGGACAGTTGGACGTTTGGTTATAGAGTTGAAGTGTAGACTCATTTTCTGAATCGTTCTTATTCAGTCTATGCCATGGGATATTAACCTGTTATATTTTAAAATGATACTGGATATTTCATTTGTCAGCAGTGAGGCTTAAGTGTGTAAGGCACTATACAATAAACATATTATATGTACGCAAATCGGCTTCTGAATTTCTAAATATTTATTCTGTCGTTATTTGTGTTGTTATGGGATTGCCCAGGACTTTGATACATTTAGCAATCAGCATTGAAGTACACATACGTATGTTGGAGAAACAAAGAGGACTGGACACCCAGCCTTTCCACTTCGTCTATTAAGATATATTTTCTTATATATTAGTGACGTCTTTCAAAAAAATATATATATATAACGTGCCAGACCAAAGTTCCTGATTGAGAGCAAGCTTAATCACGGGACTTGAGAAGACAGCAAGGCAGTATAGGCAGCCATCCAAAGAAAATTCAAGTGACTTGTTAAAAGATAGAATTATATGACAAGATCATAGACATATAGACAACCTTATAGACATACTGATAACCTTCTAGACTTGTATAGTCAACGTTATTGACATACAATATTACAAACATCGAATATACATATAGTCAAACTTATTTATAGATAACCTTGTTAGTAAAAATGTTTTACATTTTGTTGGTGTCATTTCAGTGATTAGATTATTTACTAATTTTGTCCTAACCTCCCGCAGGTTACGGGGGGGATAGCAGAGGGAGGGGAATGCACCTGGAACAGTCAACAAGTCCGAACGACAGTCCAACGAGCACAACATACGACCAGCCAAACTTATGATTAAACAGACAATCTTATGGACATACTGATAGCCTTTACTATTCATCATCGGAATGTATTCTTTATAAAGTGAAGCCTATGAAGTTAAGAATATAAATGTTTGTTTCGGGGTTATAATTTTTAAAGCCATTGGTTAAGAAAATCATTTAAACAATGAAATGTTTAAGCATCTTTTTCTTAACAAGTTCTTACCTGTTATGAAGCTGACCACAAGGCCAATAACAACTGTGGCCAGTACTGCAGTCAAACTGTAGTAAATATAAGACAATCTATACAGGTCGTAGGCTGGAGCGCTGCAATGAAGATTAAAAAGAATGAATTAATTAACTTTCTGGGTCATATTGGCCAAATGGGAATGGGGCTTGGCTTCTAAATTGAGGGGCGCCCAGGCTCGAATCTTGGCAAAGGCTGGGATTTTTTTTTTATTCTGTGATGAATATCTGGGTACACGTATCCTAATACCAAATTGACTAAATGATTGTGGTTTTAACACAATGAGACTCTTACCCTGTGTCGTATACTTTGGTCACATTAGAGAACATTGAGGCGATGGTTCCGTTGGACAGAACTGACAGATTACAGTTATGAATATAGTGGAACGCCTTCAAATTTGGTGGCGTATACACTGCGGCGCCCACGCCTATCCAAAACAAAAAAATTAAGCTGCCGAAAAGCCCACAAAAGGCACCCTGTAAAAAAACAAAAGACATGGTACTAGATCTACATCTTCAGATTCTTGCAAGTGTCTCAAAAAATCTCTCTCTCTCCCCCACTATCTAATCTAATCTAATCTATCTAATCTATCTAATCCATCTAATCTATCTAATCCATCTAATCTATCTAATCCATCTAATCTATCTTAACTATCTAATCCATCTAATCTATCTAATCCATCTCCATCTCTCTCTCTTCTTACAATATAATTAGCCCAAGGAAAGAACATCCCTAGAGTAAAGACACCAAGCAGAGGTCCACCAATAATACCAAACAAAGACAACGCAGCCTGTAGAGTAGAAACGATTGTTAAATTCGTTCGAAAAAATTTTCGATACATACATCTTATCAATTCATTTTTAATGCCATTTTTGTTGAATTACCTTCGACATCTGGGCTTAGGATTGCCAAGGTAATTAATAGCTCTTTCTTGCATAACTTTTGCATAAGAAAAACTCAGTTTTATAATGAGAGACATGAGCCAAGTGTTATTCACTAGCGCTTCTAGGATAAGAATGAAATAGGCGTGCAGTTGAAAACTTGGGCTTCAGTTAACCCTTAACACCTAGGAAATTTGTCGACGCTTTTTTTTCGGACGATTATTTAGTCTTCTTACGAGTCAGTTTGCTACCACCCCTTTAGCCATCTTTCTATGGATGGTCGTGTGGCCAGTACAACGACGTTTTCTTTTCCCCAACTAATTTCGGGTACAGCTGTGTAGACTCTGAGGCGAACAAAATTTAAAACACTAGTCTTCACCAGGATTCGAACACTCGACTTCTGGCTCGAAAGCCAAGCGCTATACCACTCAGCTTACATGTTTTCGCTTTGGAGTTAGGCTATATCGATGATTAATGCTGCAATTTTATTCTTACGATGAAAACTAAAACTGTGATTATCCTAAAGTAAGTTAATTGTCAATGCAGACTATGTCTATTCAAGTAACTAACTGATACAGTGGAATATTTCTTTGGTGAGTCAGTACAGTAAGGAGGCTTTTTTTTTAAATGTTATTCTCTAGAAAAGCCTGGATTGCGATACATTTAAGGAAAAGAACTATTGCAATTTGTTTATAATTATTTTTCCTCAAATATGGAGTAAGTAAACACGTGACTTGAAATGATGTCATGACTTACTTGAAGAACGTTGCCTAGGAGAGACGCCACGTAGGCGAGTCCAAGCAAGATGGCGCCGAATATAATAACTGTGGACAGGATTAGGAATTGTTGACTACACAATCATTTAATAAGCTGTACATGGTATAAACTTAATAGTTCAAGAAAAATTATGTTCTTTTTTTACTATTCCTCTTATTAGCTAGCATTCTTTTATGGGTGCGCGGTCAAAGACTTCGTAAACGGCTCAAATGATTTTCAGTTTTTTTTTTATATCTTTGAGGAAAATAAGTAGGCCTAACTATTTAGCCTTACAGTGAAAATTGTTATAATTTTCAAGATATAATCGTTTTTGATTTGGCTTTTTGTAAAACTCTTTCAGCGTGTATCACCGCACTCGTCTCAAATAAGTAATGCGCTCTGGACTGTTAGTTGGTGACCTTGATAATCCCGGGCTCGAACTATGAGATGTTCGTTTTAACCCTTTGGATCAGTTGATGCTACGTTCGTCGGGTTAAATTCTTAAGTGTACCTTTATATTTTAAATAACATAGAAACATACATACTAAACAGTACATTATAAACAGCACATAATAAACAGTACATACCTATGATTATTGAAAGAATTCTGCCACTTCTGTCACTGATCTTATTTTTCCAGTAAAGACTTATGACATCCTTAAACACGGCAGCTGACAATGAATTCAGGCCAGACGACAACGTACTTCCGGAAGAGAAGTAAAAACATGTTATGGTTATTTTTACCCAGATTTAGGTAATCTTGGAATGTCTTGTGTTTCTACATGTGAAGAGCAGAGGCGAGAGAGGAAAACATTATATCTAGTTGTGCCCTCTTTCGTTTCTCCAACCAAACAAAATGTTTTCTTTTATTCCACAACCCCAAAAATGAATATATATATATATATATATATAAACATAGAAGTAAAAATATCCACACTATGGCATTGCTATCCTAAAAGATAAATAAGAATGAACAACATGTAAGACTCGAGTGCTTTAAAGTAGCTTTCTTAAGAATTGGAAACCCACTATCTTCACAAAATGTGGCACCAATTTCACTAATGGCAATGTAATAGTCACACTAAAGCAACAAGAGTCTCAATTAACAAAATTGATTTTATAAGTCTTTTATTCGTTTTCTTTACTCCAGCATCTTGTTATGAATCTGACCCACTTTTACACACAGTGCTGACCTACGCATGTTTCTTTGCTGTTCACTCAACCATGTATACTGAAGGTCAACTGGTCACTTCATATACAGGCACACACACTGCACCAACAGCCACTCAAAACACTTACACTCATTATCAGTTTTTTTTAAGCTATATAAAACTAAAAAATTGTATGACCCCAAAACTTCTTCAGTTGGTCTTTAAGGATGAGTCCGGTGTGGTACATGACCACACAAACCCAGTTACGTCCACAATATGTTTCCACATCTCGTCTATATGTGTTTATAACATCATCTGGATCCCCTATTCTCAAACTTCAAGTTAAACCCTTCCGCGATACCCTACTCATTCCACTGAGTTTTTTTATATGTAAACCTTAAAGTGATACTAAATTTCAGAGTTCTTTGATATTATCTCTTCTGGTGTGATTAGAATTGCTTGTACTAGAGCAGCGGTTCTCAACCTTTTAAGCTCTGCGACCCCTTTTTACTATCCCCCTGCCGCGAACCTCCCCCCTACACACACATACAGCAATAGAAGAGTATGCAATAACAATCCATATTTTCTGTGGTCTTAGGCGACCCCTGGCTAATGGTCAATCGACCCCCCCAAAGGGGTCGCGAACCACAGGTTGAGAACTCCTGTACTACAGCATTAACATACTAATAGAGCTAGAAAGCAATGTTAATTTGGTATCTACCTTAGCGCTCCACTAAAAAGTCCAGCTATAAATAGACCTGGAAGACCTTGTTGGTCACTCAATACATCCATCACAAACATTGGTAGCACCTGGTAAAGAAACATCAAGGTATCACTTTCAGTTCGCTACGTAAGTATAGACTCCAAACATAGCGACGCACAATAAGACATACAATTAGACTTTAAAGGGAGCGACGTATATTTAAACTTTAAAGTGAGTGACGTACGTTTAGACTCCAAACATAGCGACGCACAATAAGACATACAATTAAACTTTAAAGGGAGCGACGTATATTTAAACTCCAAACTGAGCGACGTATATTTAAACTTTTAAGTGAGTGACGTACGTTTAGACTCCAATCGTAGACCTTGTTCCTAGTCCTAGAAATCAGGCTGCAGGTACCCTACAGGTATCCTACAGGTACTTTTCGTTTTAGTTTTAATGTTTAAAAATCTACAAGTACCCACGCTATATTTATAATGTTGTAATTGTAAATTTTTTTTGTTTGTTTTTTTGTGGTTTTTTAACAATAAATGATTTATATTTTGTAACTCTTAACGTAATTAAATATTCTTCTGTGAATCAGTTAAAGGAGAGATAGAAGTACAGGAAAATGGAGTCCAAAAACTATTAGCCAGAATCAAGCCGAATAAAGCGTCGGGACCTGATGGTATTCCAGCTAGATTACTCAAGGAACTAAGCAAAGAACTAGCACCTGTGTTCAAAATACTTTTTCAGGCATCTCTTAACCAGGGCAGAGTACCAAGGGACTGGAAAGAAGCTAATGTCACACCTCTATTTAAAAAAGGAGAAAAATCTGACCCAGGAAACTACAGACCAGTATCACTTACCAGCATCACATGTAAAATCCTAGAACACATAATATCTATCAACACCATAAACCACTTAGATAAACATAATGTCCTTACTCCATACCAACATGGCGTTAGGAAACATAGATCATGTGAAACACAGCTAATAGGACTAATTGATGACTTTTCAAAGGGTTTAGATAATAGTGAACAAATAGATGCTATCTTACTAGACTTTTCCAAAGCTTTTGACAAAGTTCACCACCAAAGTTTGCTTAAAAAATTAAAATATTTTAGTATTGATGGTCCATTGCATCAGTGGATTAAAGATTTTCTGATAGGAAGAGAACAAACTGTAATAATAGATGGTTCTAAATCAACAGCAATAACAGTAAACTCAGGTGTACTCCAAGGAACAGTCTTAGGTCCACTACTATTTCTAATTTACATAAACGATTTACCAAATTGCATTAGTTCAGGAACAAAAGTTAGATTATTTGCAGATGATTGCATAATATATAGGACAATAAAAACAACACAAGATACAGAAATTTTACAAAGAGAATTAGATGAATTACAAAAATGGGAATCAAATTGGAGTATGTCTTTCCACCCAGAAAAATGCCAGTTATTAAGAGTAACAAAAAAAACTAAAACAAATTAATTCCACTTATCTTATTCATGGTAAACCAGTGACACAGACTAAAAACGCAAAATACCTAGGTGTTATAATAAAGGAAAAACTGTCATGGAATCCCCATATTGATGAAACTATAAAAAAATCAAACAAAGCATTAGGGTTTATTGAAAGAAATTTCTATAAATCAAATAAGAACATAAAACTAAAATGCTATTTAACCTTGGTTAGGCCAATAATAGAATATGCATCCTCTGTTTGGGACCCCTCAACTCAAGAAAACATTAAGAAACTAGAACAGACACAAAATAGAGCAGTGAGATTCATAACAAACGAATATTCACATTTCACTAGAGTAACACCTTTAGTAAAATCACTAAATTTAGAAAGCCTTCAGGATAGAAGACTTAAGAGTAAAGTAGCAATTATACACAAAACACTGAACCATAATCTCCAAATACAAAAACAAAACTTAATAAAATACTCAGAAGACACAGAGATAAAGGCACATTCCTCGTCCCATATGCTAGGACAAATCTGTACAAATGCTCTTTCTTCCCTAGTGCCATTAGAGCATGGAATGGTTTGCCTGAGCTAGCCAGGAAAACCAGTGACTTGGCAGAATTTAAGTCACTGGTAAATATGCATGACTGAATGCATGACGCGTAGGACGTAATCATCTTCTTTTTTGAAGTAACGTCTGTATTATATAAGATAAGATAAGTAAATTACAATACAGTTACGGAGTGTGTATCTTAGTGTATGTGTGCTTGTTTGTGTATATCTCTATTGGCTGATTAATTCTGATGTAATTTGACGCGGACGAGTTTATAAACTACAGTGAACAGCTTACGAAAGAGGATTTCAAGTCGGAGTCAAGAGGCAGAACAATATGTGTTGACTCTAGGTTGTTGTTTTTTATAAACTAAAATTAAAATATACTTTAACTCTCTCAACATTTTATTATTTCATAGGTGTTTTTGTCTTATCTTATCTTACATATTACAGACGTTATTTGAGAAGATAAGATAGACACTTCCTACGAGTTACGTGAGTTAATCTAGTCATATATGTTAATTAGTGAATTAAATTCTGCTAAGTCTTTAGTTTTCCTGGCAACCCGTTTCAATCTGTAATGGCAGAACAAGTAGCATTTGTATACTTTTACATGCATATACATTTAAAAATGAATATTTATATTGATTGATGAAGTTGCTTTCAGATTTTAAGTCTACAGTTTCTATCAAATAAGGTAATTTAGACTAGCAGTCTTAAGTAACAGTCCGAGTGTGGTATTAGAATAGAATGCAGTTTCATTGTTTTTTTAATGTCTTTAAAACCCGGGCATGCTACCCTGCCTCATAGTGGCGCCCGGGTGGAAACGATCGTAGGAGGAAACGATTAGGCTAAAGGGTAGCAAAACAAGACTCCCGTGGGAGTGCCTAAGGGGATGCGAGAGCATCCTCATTGCACTGTGCGGAGTTGTAAAAATAGCTCCCACAACCTTGTCACAATCCAGGCGCTGTTCCTCAAGGAGCCGTTACATAAATGGTGTGTCCCGCACAGTTAGTCTGGTATAGAAAAGGAAAATGGCGGGGGTCTTAGTATACGTGGCCTCTTGTTGCGAGTCTGACCCACCCGCCAGACAGAAAAGTGTACACTGTTCTCATTCAGGTCGGTGAGAGGGAGCTCTTGTTCACTTTTGCTGGCCTAGAGTTCCAAGAGCAGAAGGCTCAACTCTACCTGACAGTTTAAGAAAAACAAATGTCTTTAAAAATGCATTTTAATGAAATGTTTGTAAATGTACCTGATTGGAATCACTGATAAACTTAGCCTTGATAGGGTCACAGTTCTCATAGAAGGCTGACATGTAGATGCCAATGAAGCAGCAGAGAAATAGAATGAAACATTTCCCTGGGAAGTTCATCCACATGGCGCTGAAAACGTTTGGAAACATTTTCTTTAAATATCTGTAAGAGTTTTTACCTTTTACATTTACATATCTCTAAGTCTTTTGGACCGTTGGGGCACTAATCAAGAATATGTGACCTTTCTTTTTAAGATGGTTAGCAGGTAACACTGTAATCTGGTTTATGATGCGGTATTTAAATCTGATGCCTAGGATTCTTCTGCAACATCTCATTTCCATTGCTAGGGTACTCCTCTCTAGCTCTGCAGTCAGCGTCCAAGACTCACATGTATATAAATATGTGGCCATGACCAGGGAGCGCATCAGTCTGATTTTGGTACCGAAGGCTATGCCTTTATCTTACCATATTATTTTATGTTTACATAGGGCTGCTGTGGACTGCTATTCGGACCAGTAGGTCAGGTTCCCGTCATCTGAGACATTGTAAGAGTATTTATGACAGAATAAAGAAGTATATCTACTGCCTGACCTTAGAGATGCATAGGGGTGGCAGAGTGGCTGGCTGAACTAATTAAGAGTTGTTAAAGGCATGACTTCTTAGAGTGCCTGATGTTCATAGTTGATTGAATAGTGGAAAATGTAGATTTAATATCACTACTAGGAATGACAATTTATTAACTCTCTCTCCTTTATTATTTATCCACGTTTTAAAGGAATTTTTCGTTGTGCTCATTACTATCTCACTACCCCTGTTATGATTGGACTTTAATAGCTTGTTGTTTGTTATCAGAAAATGTTATTTTGGTATAGAATTAAAAGGAAATGCATGCTCTTTTTACATAATTCAAAGCCATGTTTAAAAAATTAAACATTAATTTAATTTAATTTAATGAGGTTAAAATCAACAATAATATCGTCTATTAGGAGAGAAAGAGTTAATAAATGTATTTGCTTAATGATGAGTGTCTTGATTAAATTGCCGTTGTGCTAACGGATGAACTAAAATAAAAAAATAAAATTAAAAAAAAAATATAACTGGTCACATGACACCCTGGTCGTAGACATTGGGCCAATGAAACATCGTTTGACAGATGAATTGTATCTAAGTTCTAAGAGAGAAACTTTTGTTTACTATATAACTTTTTTCAATGCACTTAACATGTAGAGAAATTGTTTTTTAAAACCTATTAGATAAAACTTACATTTTAGCTTTGGTTAGTGAAGGAGTGGTCACCGCTCTCTGCACTTGTGTCTGATTTACGCCGAATATGGCCACCCAAGTGAAGTATCCACCTATAGACAGTGACCAGACGGTGTGTCTGTCAGACGGATCAACTGTGGTGCTGTGTAACAAGTCAAGGTAAGTTTTAGTGCATTTATAATTGGAAGGATATTTAAGCTTAGCAATCTGAACAAAATATACGAGCAAATATCTATATAGTATTGCAGTGGCGTCATGTGGGGTACAAGAGGTGCGGATCGTTTCAGATGGCATCCACCAAGGGATGACACCAATAAACAAATGTACTCACTCGTCCCAGATGTATCTGTTTGTTCGCTTCAGTGACTCCCAGGCAGGTCCCAGCCCACCGACGACCATTCCTCCTTTAATCAACACTGCCAGCAGAGCGGTCATCATCATTAGGACTTGGAAACTGTCCGCGAAGAGCACTGCCTTCATTCCTCCCTGGGGACAGAACAGCAAAATTCAAGTTCCAGACCTTGCGATATTTTACCTTTACCTGTCTCTTAGCCTGTTTGACCGTTGGGGCACCAAGGAAGATTCGTCGACCGTCCTTCTCCATTCCCCTGTGTCCTTAGCCTTGGAATCTCATTCAATGGCATGCCCGGCCATTATGTTGTCCTCCCATTGCTTTCTCTGTCTGCCTCTTCTTCTTTTCCTGGCACTGTTCCCTTGCGATCAATAGGGCGTAAAATGCCACTGTTGCCCACGGTTTAGCTTGTCACGTGGTCAGTACAATGACCAACAACAACTAAACCTTTACCCAACTAAAATCAGGCATCCATTTGATCTCGAAATATAAAAAGTCCAGTCACCTGGATTCGGAATAAAAGAACCTTACCAAACAGCCTCCACGGGGAACAGTAAACGTTTATTGAATAATGGCGAATGTCTAAAATAAAATAAAAATTGAATAAAAGTAAGCGGTATTTTACGGAACTAAGGTTATCTGCCCAGTGGCGTAGCTAAGTATTTGCCACCACTTGTGAGCACGGATGGCTTGACCTCTTTGGGGCGCCTGCATTCAGACATTCGACATCTTGACATAAGATGTCGGCGTAATGTTAAGTATTTAATGTGAAAAAAAAATTCAAACACGCATATCGAGGCCACTCAGGGATTTTCAAATTCTCCCCCACCCCATTCCACACCATAACTCTGCCACTGTATCTGCCCTGGGGCTAAAATGAGAAGCGAGTTAGCAGATAGTTGCAAATTGAAACACTGTGGTAAAAAAAAATTACATGGAATACAATATTGTAGCTAAGAATGTAGTCTATCATAAAAAGTAGACAACAACTCTGGCTTTAAATGTTTCCAGTTACGGAATTTTTTACTGGACTTGCATAGCTTTGGAAAAGCTTACTATCGAAAGGTAAACAACCTTTTTTTTAGATCAGAGGTTCTCAAACTTTTTTGACTAGGGGGCCGCTTTCTATAGTCAAAGCTTGTCGCGGACCACTAAGTGAAAAAGCTACATAAATACTTAGGAAATAAATTAGATCGTCAATGAATAATACAAATAGACGTACACAGCAGTAAGGGGACGATTTAATTATTATTTAAATTATCCGATCGATTAAACTGGCTTTTAGCAGAAACATTATTTCTATTGCATACAATGTTAATATTTCTGCGGAACCCATTCAGTCGTCTCACAGACCGCTCGAGGTCGGGCGAACCACAAGTTGAGAACCACTGTTTAGAATGAAGAACAACTCTAGCTAATTGTGGCTGGAATTTAAAGGATAGAGGTGATTGACAATGAGCTCAAATTTTCCTCACAAGGTAAACGCGAATTGTTAATAAATCTTTAAACCCAGGCTCTTAGCTCCAATTAATGTGAAATCATGTTGCTACGTTCAAGAGAAAGCTAAGGACTAACAGCAAGATATTATTTGAGCCCATGAATATTGACAATATAAACGATGAAAAATTCAATTAAAAACTTACAAATGCGGTATAGAGAGTCGCTATACAACCAATGGCCACAACGGAGCCCCAGAGAGTAAATCCTGTGACTAGAAAGAAAGAACAATTATTAAATCGTTTTACATATTTTTCCCCATTCCTGATAATTTATAATCTCCAAAATATGTATATTAAATAAACAGAAACATGTTCAGCAAAATTACTTCAATTAAATTTAAAATTTTATTTCTTTTTCAGACCATGCTGGTTCAGCATTGCGCGAAAGTGACCCATATTAACAAGGATGTCATGAGGGGAGTACAACAACCCTCTGCTTTTACCCTTTCCCAAAAAATGCCACATTAGAGGCGCCCTCACTGAAATATCCCAGGATTCGAACTCAGGATGCTCACTCGGTTCGGAAGTAAAGCATTGTACCCTTGTGCTCAATAATTGAAATAAAAACATTATATAAGTTTATTGTTGTATTTATTACAACGGAGAACGATATGCATTTTTCGAATACCTTTTTTAAGTATGAAAAGTAGTTGATAATCAGATTTACTAAAGCAAAATTAGTGTATGGCGCTCAAACGAAAGCGCAAACAGGGACGCCCTCGTAATACTTGACGCCACAGATTCATGGAGGACAGTGGACACCAGATGGGAAGGGGCTTCAGACATTGCCAATGACAGATCCTTGACAGATCCCGAAAGGCGAGGGATGACCCAAGTGTAAGTAAGTGGTTAAGGAGCCACACAGACCTTGTAGTCTATAATGCAGTTGATATAAGGGTGGGTCGTCTGTTTCTGTTTCCTACGAGGCGTCCAAAAAATCCCGAAATTAAAAATCCCAGTCTTCACCAGGACTCGAACCCGGTACCTACGGTTTGGAAGCCATGCACCTTACCGCTCAGCCACCGCGCCTCCTATGTAACAATAATAAGAGATGCTTGAATGTTAGAGTATCAGACGCCTGGGACGGCAATCTTTTTGGGTTGTGGGTGTTCCTAAACGGCTCAACAGG
>JADKLZ010000130.1:37812161-37827614 GCA_021533235.1 Biomphalaria straminea | reverse complement strand
GATAGATAGACAGATAGATAGATAGATAGATAGATAGATAGATAGGACGGAGAGAGATTGATAGATAGATAGATAGATAGATAGATAGATAGATAGATAGATAGATAGATAGAAAGATAGATAGAACGGAGAGAGAGAGATAGATAGATAGGACGGAGAGAGAGAGAGAGATAGATAGATAGGACGGAGAGAGAGAGAGAGATAGATAGATAGATAGGACGGAGAGAGAGAGAGAGATAGATAGATAGGACGGAGAGAGAGAGAGAGATAGATAGATAGATAGATAGGACGGAGAGAGAGAGAGAGAGAGATAAGTGATAAATTTACATTTAGAAAAAACGTAGCTTTGTTTCTACAAGTTCTACTTAGTGTCAAATAAAAGTTACCTCATATGCACTTGTGACCTGTAGTTGGTAGAACATGGGCAGATATATGTGCGACGCTCCTGCTATACACAGGAAGTAGCCCAAGGCGATCCAGAAGTACATTATAGAATACAGATACACCTCTGCGGGGTTGCCTAGTAACGTGATAGCAGACATGAAGCTGGCCAGGAGGGAAAGTCCCACTGGAATCGGGTTCATCTTTCTACCCGCCATGAGATAGTTGTCCAGATTTTTCTTGCGGTCTTTGATGGCGTGAAATATGCCAATCCCGGACGAAATGGCCAGCACTGCAGCGAAGATCAAATAGTCCACCCATGTGAACTGGTGCAGCTTGCCAGTGTTAAAGCTGTAGTCTCCTTTATAAACTGGCTCTCGGTAGCCGCTAGGTAGCCCTTCGGACATTTTCAATAGTATAACTCAGAGCTCTTCAATGTTAGAAGTGTTCTTAGAACATTTTGAGACATCTAAACCAAATTGTATATTGCCTAGGTTGCTTTATTCTTACAATAAATAAATATTTCTGTCCACAGATGTTGACGATTTTTTTTACATTTTTTATAATAAAGTTTTTTTGTTTGCATCACTGCTATCTAAAAAAAAAATAAACGATAAATTAAAAATATACCTATAGTTCATTACTTTTATGTTGACATATTACGATAATTTTATGATAAGTAAATGAAAGAAATGCACAATTATATATCTAAGACTTATTTCTAATTCTGTTATAGCCAAGGAGTTGCCCCTTTCATTCCTTAAGATCTATAAGGCAGATGAAGTAAATATCATCTGTTCCCGTGGCAGACCCTTAGCGTGAGCGTATTGTGGCCAGCACTTCCCTAACTATGTCAGGGAGCCATAAAAGTTGGTTGAACCGAGACCAATCAGCATAGAAGGCCTAAACACTCACCTGCAACGTCACAACCTGTGGGAAGTTTAGACCATTAGCACGTTGTCACGTCACAGTTCTGAACAACGTAACAACGAGCTATTGGTCTGCCCACAGACTGTGACGTCGCAGGCCAGTGTTGAAGCCTTTTTCTAACGAATGGTATCGGTTAGACTCAGGTGTTCTAACAATACCGAAAATGTCCCAGTCTTCACGGGGTTTTGAACCCAAGACTTCTCGGTTTGGAAGCCAAGCGTTTCACCGCTCGGTCTCCACATCCCAGACTTTGTCAATAGTTAAAGTACATAATAAATTCGTATATCCATTTTTTTTTGGTTAGTAGAAATTTTATTCTAAAATAATGAAGATTCATTTCGAAGTCCCATAATAGAATTTAAGCGTGTAATTTAAACATTTAAATAGCTAATAGCAAAAGTTTCGAACTAAAATACAGCGAATACTGAGTGACTTGAGCCAAGCTTTTGCCACAGTGACAGTAGATCCAGCACTTTTGTTGACAAGACGTCACAAGTGTTGACATGCGATGACGAAAACCGGTGTTTATATAGGCCTACACACACCCCAGAGACCAGAAGAGACATAAATACAACACGACAGTGAATTCAAAGATCAAGGTCAATGCTGTTGATATGTCGGTCGTAATGTAATATGGTCTGCGCGGAGACGCCACCCTAGGGAGAAGTGCAAAGCGCGGTTTTTAAAAAGGGTGCAACATTTTTTTTATGATGACGATCATAGACTAAAGAGGCGTGGCTAGGGTGGGGGAGGAGGTTGGGTAATTTAAAAATCCCCTCGGGGCCCAACTTGACGGAGGCCCCGCTAATTAAGTGTTTTTTTTTACATTAAAAATTAAACAATACGCAAAATGCAGGGGCCCCCAAACGAAGGAAAATACCTATATACGCCCCTGATAGACTAGCTAACATCTATGTGCTTCCATTTAGGAAAAGACACAATAGTATCTGATGAATTGCCAAACGTTTCCAAACTGCAGTGTAGAAATGAAGGTGTCAACTTTTTACAAAGTTTATATAAACACACTCTGTCGGGCTTTCTGTCGGGCTTTCTGTCTGTCTGTCTGGTAAGAAGAATGTAGATCTACACGTTATTTCTCACACAAACATTCTCGGATCAAGTTTAAACTTTACAATACTATTCTTTGGAGTAGACAAGACATGAATCAGGTTTAAAAAATAAAAAACAAGATTACAAAGAGAGTTTGTGTGATACACAAACTCAGAGGTGGCCCCCGTCGGAGTCGGATCCCTGTCAGATCCGCTTTGATCTCTCAACGGACGGACAGACAGACAGACAGACGGACAGACAGGCCACACAAAACTAATATACATCTTCCGTGCTTTGATCTCTCAACGTTAGCCTTGTAAAGCCGATGTTCAAGGCAATTGCCACACTTGTTTTATGAGTTGATTACTTTACGAGTAAATACTGGTATGTTACTCGTATGTTGGAACAAAAAAAATGTTAAAACATGTTCAGTATATTAGATTATTAATTGTCTTAAAGTAGGTTTCATTTATATTGCATACTAATTAGGTTTTTTCTCTTTAAATACTGTTTGCATAAAATATTTTTAAAAATTAGATTTTGAGCTTTTAGAAAAAAAAAAGTAGCCGTTGCATCAGAACTTTGAATGCTCTATATTATCGTGATGTCAGATTTTCATTTTCTCTTCTACTTTCTGAGCACTAAACGGGACGGACGGACAGACGGACAGACAGACAGACAGACAGACAGACAGACAGACAGACGGACAGACAGGCCACACAAAACTAATAGCGTCTTTTCCCCTTTCGGGGGCCGCTAATAAAAATTAATTTAACACTGGTAATTAATTATTTTCTTTAATCCCAATAAAGGAACTTAATCCATCAGTATTAAGGGAAATTGCTAAAAATGTGGGGGTTAGTCCCCTTAGATAATTATGCATCTTATTTCTCCCACACGTACTCTCGGATCAAGTTGAGCTTTGTTCCGAAACTAAATTTTAATAAGTGATATAGTAATCATTAGCTTTAAGTCCGCGACTTCTGTCACTCGTGGAACTATTTTATTTTGAGAAATTCAGAATTTTTTTTTTTAATTTTGCGGCACGTTATGTCCTCGTCACTCCTACTGACCTTGTACAACTATGTTACGCCTGACCTATAATTCCCAAGGTCATAATTTGATAGAAGTGCAGAAATGTGTGGTCCATAGCAGTGGAAAAAACTCTGGAACACAATAAATATTTAGAACATAATACTTGTTACAGGGCTAGTTCGTCCCAAGGTCCTCGAAATTTGATAAACCTCTTCGCCGAATGCAGTATCAATAAATAAATCAATTCAGGAAAATCAACAAAAAAAAAAAACAACAACAACTAAGGTATGGGTGGGGCAACTCTTAATGGTTGAGGTGTTAATGATTGTCAAGAAACAGAAATTGTCAACGGATCTAGCGCATGGGATTCTTTGTAAAATTGTTCGCATGTTTCATATGCTCCTTCAGAGTTGAAGATAATTTACTTTCTAGTCCAAACTTACAGCAGGATGACGAGAGCGGGCAGAATTTGAAACTAGGACCATTGATAAGTCCGAACGAAAGTCCAGCGCGCAAACCGCACAACCAGGCAGCCATACATGTAATGGTAGTAATCACCACAAATTAGTAACAAGAAATTCTTTCGTTTGAAAAAAATGATGTAAATAACACAGTAATTGCCTATATCTATATGCCGAACAGACCAGCAGCCATTCTGGAGACCCAATGAAAGTAGTATAAGATAACGAACGACTAGAGCAAATAGTTTCCTCATAAAGCTATGGAGATTCATAGTTACGTACGTGATATAGACGTCCAGAAAGAAATAGGTTTAAATAGTCGCATCTCTCGTAAGCCTTTGTTATGTTTTTATTCTTATGATCTCTAATACACCTTCTCAACACAATCGTCATTCCCACTGCATCGTGTGCATGTAAGGCATGGAAGTCATCTGTCAAAATTGAGAAAAGACTAAATGTGGCTCAACAAAAATGGCTGAGACGGATTTGGGGAGTCAGTTACACAGATCGAGTCTCAAACAAGGAAATCCTATGCCGAACTGGGAGTCGAACACTTAGTGAGGTTGTGACAGAACGTCGCATGAGGTTTGCGGGACATGTTCTACGACAAAATGAATTACGCATACCAAGAGTTGCGATGACATGGAGGCCAATACGAGGAAAGCGCAAATAGGGACGTAACATGGCGTCATACCTTCACGGAGGACCTCAGAACAGTGGACACAAGGTGGGAGGAGGCTGCAGACGTTGCCAATGACAGATCTTTGTGGAGACAGCTTGCTGCCCTGAACGGCGCGGGATGACCTAAGTCTAAGTAAGTAAATCTCTAATACTCTAAAAACTTTTTCCGTTAGAGTTTTAAAATTGTTTAAATTGTCTTGATTTTATTTTTCACTAATTCTTTTTCTTTTTATCTCTGCTCCGATTTCTATATCTCTCTCCTCTGTTTTTTTAATCTATCCATCTCTTTCTACCTCTCATTCATTGCTCCTCTCCGTTTCTTTGTTCCTTTCTCTTCCTCTCTCCTATACTCTCTTATCCTTCTCTACATTTTCTCTCTTCCCTCTCAACTCTCTTTCCTTCTCTCCCTTTCTTTGTCTCTCTCATTCCCCCTTTCTCTCTCTCCCTCTCTTGTCATCTCCCTCCCATTATTTCTCACTTCCTCCTTGATAATTTTTTTTTCCCAAACCTTTCCAAATTGATGTCACGGTTGTTGGATAGTCTGCAACCGAAATCCAGTTCAAGATATTTGTATACAGTTCTTCTCGCTCTGATTCTTGATTCTCCAAGAGTCCTAGAGTGTTCCAATGCATTGGTCTGGAAACCCTGGATAAATTCTGAAACTATTTTAAGAGAGTCACTTAAAATCTTTAAAGGTGAATTAGTTTTTCACAGAAATTTGAATGTCAACCAAAGGTCGCAAGTCAGAGCTTAGAAATGAAATGAAGATATTAATAACATTATGTTAATGTACACTGCTCAAATTATCTTCTATATAATGTGTGTGTGTGTGTGATTGTGTGTGTGGTAGAATCATTTGTGGTTTTGTGTGTGATTGTAATTGTGTAAGAAGAGTGTGTGTTTGTGAGGGGTGGGTGGGTAGGAATTAAGTGCAAGGTTTAAGGTTGACGTGTGGCTGTTGGTGATGTGTCTTTAGAATAAATGATGTGTGATCGAGTGATTGTGTGCGTGATAAGAATGGTGTTTGTGTGATTGTTTCTGTAGTTAGACTGACATGTAACTGTGTGTATGTGAACTCCTTTAGCACTTATCTGCACAAGACACACCTCAACTGGCAACCTCGGCTTAATTGTGCCATTGGTCAGAAGTTGTATAGAAACCTTCTGCTAGGGAAAGAAGCACAATTTTAAGTCACCGGCCAGACTATAGTTAGACACATTTTTTGTAGCCACTTCGGCAAAGAACAGCCAGTGGGCTTTCAACTTATAGGAGGTAAAACTCAACCAAATCAAATAACACAGACCAAAGGCACACGTTGCAGAAAATACTCGACGCTGATGAAAGATGTCGAACAAGGCGTGCGTAATGACGGGAACAATATCTACTTCAGAAACTAAAGTCAACCTCTCTCTAAAGCTTGCCTTCTGTGTTTCATTTCAATACACTTCATAACATCGTCTTGTTTTTAACTCTTTCTCTCCCAATCGACGATGTCAGAGTTGATTTTGACCTCATTAAATTAAATTAATGTTTAATATTTTTTTAAAATTGACTTTGAATTATATAAAACGAGCATGCATTTCCCTCTAATTCTATACCTAATACAACATTTTTCTGATAAAAAAACAACAACGATATTGAAGCCTAATATAACAGGGTAGTGAAATAGTAATGAGCAAAATGAAGAATTCATTATAAATGTGGGAAAAAAAATACGGAGAGAAAGAGTTAATAGTCTCGTCACGATAGCTAAATGAAAACTAAACCCTTTTGATGTTTGTACAATTTTTTTTTTTTTTTTACGTTTCAGATGCTAGAGCATGAAATGAGTAGCCCGATCTAGCCAGGAAAACCAGTGACGTGGCAGGACTTAGGTCATTATGCATTACTACACTGACCTAAGAACATGCATAGGAGGTAATCATCTTCTTTGAAGAAACGTCTGTATTTCACAAGATAAGATAATTTACCAGACTTGAGCAATGTAAAGACTTGGCCGAGTAAATGATTAAACACGCCTGCATGAGCTTTTTGCTCAGAACATTCGTCTTTCCGCGGTCCTGTTACAGCCGTGACATAATCACCGGGCAGGCAATGGAAAGGATGTCATGCATGACTGGTTTTTTTTTTATAATAGCTGGAGGAGGGGGGATAGGGAAAGTGAAATGGTGCCGGGCTGTGAGATCAGTTTGGAATAACTCGAGATATAAAATGAAACCCTATCTTTAGTACAAATCCTACACATTCCTATTTCAATAGAGTGTTAGGATGTCAATGTTTCCATTTGATTCAGTTTCTGGCCAAACCATTTTTTTAAAATGTTCACCATTTTATACAAATGTTTGAATTATCGATGGTCCCGGGTTCAAACCCTGCCCGCTCCCATCCCCCGTCGTCCTGCGGGAGGTTTGGACTAGGAAGTAAACTATCTTCCACTCTGAAAGAACATCCGCAAAAATGTAAAACATTTTACAAACATAACTTAAAAATTCTGACTTGGGTCTCCGGTACTTTAAATCCAGTCATGATTTTATGATTTTTAGTTTTCAAGAATCTAAATACAGCTCAACTCCCATATTTATTAGATTACACCATGGCGCAGTTGCTGTGTGGTTAAGCACCTGTTTTGCAAACTTGGGTTGCTGGGTTCGAATCCAGAGATCTCGATATCAGACCTATGGCTGAGCGGTCAAACGAATACCTGAATGAATATACTTGTGTTAAGTAAAGGCGGTTGGTCGTTGTGCTGGCCACATGACATCTTTCTCTTTTACCTTGGCCACTAGGGTACGTGTAAAGGACAGAGTAATTGTGAGAGCCTTTGGGTTGTCTTATAATGTAGGTAATGTTTTTGATTCTTGTACCATCATATCAACTTTGACGTATACTCAATATAATAGCGCGCCATCATAACAACTCCTAAAAACATGTGTATATTAAGCTTATGTCTGAACTGCACTTCCTGCCTGTAAGTTGAAGCGTTGCTAAAGGATATAACACCAACTCCTGTCACGCTTGCTTGCCCATAAAAGTTTAAGAAAAAGACCCGACCTTTATATCATGTACTATAACAACTTCTTTTATCCATGTCATTCTATCAATGGTGATCCAGGGATACGTTCCACGTCTCTGGACAGCACATTAAAATATTTTTTTTGGGTTAACGTACAAGGGTGTGCAAGGTCGTTGCAACATTTCGTATCACCACATTTTATGGATCGGTGCAGCTTTTAAGCAACAGAAAGTTCTGTAGGTGTCCTGTTAGCTCAATGCCCCCTAAGATGTGTATTCTCACTGGCATATAGTGAAGTAGTCAGTGATTCAATCAGAAAGGTGTAATTGAAGTTGGTCATGTTTAGAGCAAACAAGTTTGTATTAAGTTGTTATCGTTTATAATGTGTATTCTTCGTTTTAAGAAGCGAACATAAACAGGAAAATACATTTCTACTTTATATGGTGGGCGTGTTGAAAAAAAAAAGGTAAAGTTCCCCTTGGTCTACATGGCAGAAAATGTAAATCTGATTATCTAGTCTACAATTGATGAGGGTGTAATGTGGCCAGCACAAGGAGCAACCGCCTTTGCTATTCCCCCAACTATTGTCAGTTACCCATTAGAGCTGGGTGGACGCAGAGGCGTCCAAGGATCCCGAAATAAAAAACATTCAGGATTCTTCACCAGGATTTGAACCCGGTTCAGAAGCCAAGCGCTTTACCGCTTACCTACCGCGCCTCCGGTGGGCGTGGTGGCTGAGTATTAAAAAGCTTGGCTTTCAAACCGAGAGATCTTGAGTTTGAATCCATTTGAGGACTGAGATTTTTAGATTTTGGATTACTAGGACGCTGCAAGTCTATTCAATTCTAATGAGTACCTGACTTGGGCAGTCGGTTGATCGTTGTGCTGGCTACATGACACTCTCGTTAACCGTAGGACATAGAGACAGATGAACTTTACATCATCTTCCCCCATAGGTGTCTGAATGGTTCCCCTTTAACTCCCCCATTTACCTAGTTTATGTTTAAATAGTACAGTAAACTAAACATTTATATGTTGCTAGTCATTGACTAATAAAGAGAAAATAAAATGAACCCACAAGATTCGTATTACTAGCAAGATGCTCTAACAACCTATATAACTAGGCTAAAGACCTAACGTAATTATTTATATCTAAATCTAGAAATAACAGCTCATTGAATTAAAAAAAGCGCATTTTTTTCTTCCAACCAAAAACGTTTGTTTGAAAATAATTTGTACTAGTCGACCGGCGGCATAGCATACGCCGCTATTTTCCAGGGCAGGCCTTAGGCACTACAACATATGTGACCACAGTGGGTCCCGTACTTTCATTGGACCGTGCTAATTTTTTAGGTATATAAATGATTAAATCAAGTTACATAAAGTTAATTCCTTTTTCCAGTTTATATTTATTTATGTCTATGCTATTTTGTGAATGAAAATAGTGCGGATTTTGATACACCATTTCCATTCACACCATGATGCGCCATGGGATCTTCCCATTTACTTGTTATAAGTGAATTCATGAATAAAAAATACTACAACATATGGGACCACAGTGGGTCCCGAACTTTCTTTGGACCCGTGTTAATTTTTAGGTGTATAAAATATGAAATTGAACCATTTTATAAAACATAACAGATTCCCCGCGTCCTCTTGATTTACCAGGAGCCCCCTGGAAATCTCCTGAAATGTTATTAAATGCTATGCCGCCGGTCGAAAAAGTCCTGGAAATTTCCGGACATTATTAAAATCTTTTTAAAGTAAAAAAAAAAAATATGCTATGCTATTTTGTGAATGAAAATATATTTCCCATTCACACCATGATGCGCCATGGGATCTTCCCATTTGCTTGTTATAAGTAAAGCGATAGCGTGAATTCATGAATGAAAAATACTATGAATGGAGCTAACAAAATGGCTAATTGACCTTAATTTACGGGATATTAAGAATATAGATGCACTCATGTAACAATGCTTTAGAAAAACAAATTTGAATGTTAATTTTATTAAACGGACTATAATTAGTATGTTCATGTGCTAAAGCATAAAACTATCTTTGCGAGGAGAAGTTCTATTATCTTAGAGTTGAATTCGTGTTTTAGATCTAGATCTAGGAATAGAGAGATTAGTTACCTTTCGTAATCATGTCTGATGAACGAATATGCGTAATTTGTGATATTAATTAAAGTACTTCTAAAGTCAAACCTGAGAGTAGACTCTATCTGTGTATTGTTGTTCTAGTTTCAATAGTCATACGACACAATAATCTTAAAATACTTATTTTACTTTGTCATAATATTAAAAGAAGAAGAGAATTATATAGGCTACGCCACATTCATTCACAAAATAGCGTTGCGCCGTATGCTATGCTATTTTGTGAATGAAATAGTGCGGATTGGGTCCATTCACACCGTGGTGCGTTCACCATGGGATCTTCCCTATTTACTCGTTGTTGTTGTTGTTGTTGTCTGACCTAATTCTTTGAGGATTATATATATAGATTAATTGAAGTGATCTTACTAAAAGTTTAGTAACATGTGCTATCAGGGAAGGCGAGTTTATTTGCGACATTTCAGCTTGATAAGATAATGAAAAATTGACCAAATAAAAAACAAATTTTTCCTTTTTTTTAATTATGACAAAATTGTGAACTTACAGTAGGAATGGGAAAAAAACAGGAAAGTTGTATCGATAGATTTATTTTTTTCACATCAACACAACTAACACCAGTGAACATTGTAGAAATAGCCAGAAACGTCACCTACAGACGTGCTATAATTAACCTGCTATGCTTCAGTAATCTGCACTTTTCAATTAACCAATAAGATTATTCTGCCGTTTAATTTACATATTTTTGGACTGTTGTTTTGCATGAATGTGACCTGTGCAAAAAATTTGACAAAAAAAAGTTCAAGTGCAAAAGAAATAAAGATCTAATTCATAAATTTAAAAAAAAATAATAAAAAATAATAATACACATAAGCTTTGTTCTTTAAAAAAACACTGTATGTACTTCGCTTGTTTATATTTGGTTTGTAACCTCAATCAGATAATTACGTCCTAAGTAGTCCTAACCAAAGCTACTGCAGAACAACAATGGATGGTGACTGGCACGTTTGGAAACGGAATGTATTCAACATGATCAAGCAACCATGAGCTACGACACAGGTCTCTGTTGTGAAGTATTGTCTCTTTAACGTCAAGGATATTCGGATATGTTGGTTTTGAGTTACGATACTATTTGAAATTCAATTTGAATAAAAAAAAATATAGAAAAAGAAAATTTGATTGTGATGTTTGTGCAGCATTTTCACAGTTTTATTGATAATTTAGTATCTTTTCTTGTTGTTTCTTTAAAAATTGTATTGAATAGGTTCAGAGGCGCATGCTGGAGTTCAAAGAAGAGGAGGCGACACTGCGCACTGGAAACTAGAATGGCCCAACAATCCTCACGCTGTCATCATGCTCAACCCTCTCAGTGTGGGGGTTGGCATCGTCGATGGGGTGCTTCAGGAAGAAGTAGAGAACTGCGATGGAAAAGCAGGCAGAGGCCAGCATGTGGAAAATGAGCAAAAAGGTTCGAATCCCGTTTTGCTGAGGAATAAATAAAATAAAGTACATGAGGGAAGATAATATTGTCCATGCTATTTTTTCCTAAGGTAAACTATAAGGATGGAAGAAATGAAACATTATAACGCCTATATAAAAAAAGTATATCTAAATAAAATCTTGGCTAACGAAAAAAAAAAGAAAACAGCTAATGCAAAGGTCGACTTTGTTAGTGTAGATTATAGAATATTTATGGTGGGCGCGGTGGCTAGGCGGTAAAGCGCTTGGCTTCTGAAATGTCCCGGTTCAAATCATGGTGAAGACTGCGTTCCGGCTCTAATAACATGACAATAGCTTTGGGGGGGGGGGCGGTTAGTCATTGTGCTGGCCGCAGAAACAGATGAAACAGAAACACCTGCTCGCAAGGTCTTTAATACGTATACAGTGCTAGTCCAACTATTACGGGACCATGTGGGGAGTGGCGGGGTCTAATCACCGGAGGTACGTTAAACTTCATTTAAACCTGTATACCTACAACTATAATTTAATTTATCATGCGAAACATATTGCCCTACACTTTCAATGGTGTAAAATGAACAAAAGTAGCCAAAAAAAAAATAAAGATACGAAATACAAAACATTTGATATCTGTAGTTAGCAGGGTCAATGGTTTGAGCCCCGGTCAAGCAGTCCATTATTTAATTCCCTTCTTTCTCTAATTCAAAAACTTGGTCCCTGGTGCTGCCTTTCTATGTTTAATATGTATGTATCAATTTTTTTAGATAGCATATTAGTACGAAAATTAGTTCTTGACCAGTCAATAAATGTGTATTTTAATAGTCCAGAGATAAAGGTGTTCATGGTATGTACTAACTTTGCGATGGAAAGACATTGGTTTCTCGTCATCCAGTTCTTTCTCGATGGTAGACATGCTGGGCAGTTCACTTCCGGACATATCTGACATGTCAAGGTCATAGCTGCGTTTACTTTTTCCTTTAAAAAAAAAATAGTCAGAGTACAAGGTCACAGGTCAGGTTAATTATGTGTCACAACATACGCTACAACAGAGAAGACGAGGGGCATGCCATCGAGAGAGTGTATGTCCAACGCAAAAGACAGAAAGGAATGGAGAGGCACAGTCAACAGATCTTTTGTGGTGCCCCAACAATCCAACAAAATAAAGGATAGGGAAGGGGGAGGTATTATATATAAAGCAATTTGTAAATCACACAGATAAAAAGAAAACAAATCGATGTTGAAAAATGAGCAGCCCGTTAAGTGACGTAAAGTAAAATATTTAGAAATATTTTAAAATGAACAGACAGAACAATGTCTTAGACACCATATTGAAGTATCGCTGATGTCAACTAAACATAAAAATTACTTTATGTTTTATACTAACAGCAAAGGCTGCTTTTGATTCCACAGTATTAAAAATGTACTAAATGGCTGCCTGGTCGAGCGTTTTGCACACTGAACTGTCGTATCCATTTACCGATGGTCCCGGGTTCAAACCCTGCCCGCTCCCATCCCCCGTCGTCCTGCGGGAGGTTTGGACTAGGAAATAACTATCTTCAACTCTGAAGGAATTTCCGAAACATGTAAAACATTTTACAAACATTTTGTACAACAATTGTCATATAGTTTGTCAATATATATCGCTTATTGCAGGGGCCGGCCTGGTGTAATTAGAGGTCCTAGGCGAAGTGAATTTGGTGACCCCAAAATAATATAGAAAAATAAAAACACAACGAATAATAAAACTACGCAATAAACTAAAAATTTCCTTTAGCCTATATCTAAATCAACAAACAAAATAAATTCATTTAGCATGATTCCCGTGGAGTTCTGTAAGACATATTGATATACTAGTAGAGACTTAGAGCTAGGCTAGTAGACGAGTCATAGTGTTCAGATTTTTAATTCATGTTTCGCAATTTTGTTCATGTCCTGTTCGAGGCTCTGGACATTCAAAGGCCCTGGGCGGCTGTCTAGGTTACATATGCCTAATGCCGGCCCTGCTTGTAATAGCCAGCTAGTTATGGATTCGCCTCGGCTAATGAAATTCTCCAATGAAATAACGGAAGTCAATTTAATGCAAGAATTGTTAGGGGTCGTTCGTAAAATACGTCACGCTCTAGGGGGGGAGGGGGGGTTTGAGAAAGTGTGACGCTTTGTGACAAGGGGGGAGGGGGGGTCAGAAAAAGTGTGACGTCACAAAAAAACATGAAATAAAAATGTAAACAATTTATTTAATTACAAAATCTATTTCAATGTTTTCCATATAAAACCCAAATTTTAAGTTTTTTTTCGAAAATTTGAAAATTAACTTGGCGTTGATAGAAGAAGTACCAGGACATGAGACTGTGGAGTGGATTGACAAGGAGCTAATGGCTAATGAGGATCTAACTATGCCACAAGAACAACCAATCAATAACGAGCAAATTCCCATTATTACTATTGAGGAGCATTTGGAAGCAGTTTGGGAAGATATTGTTGAAAAGTAGTAAAACTATTTTCTGAATTACTAAAATTTATTTTGGTTGTATTTTTTTGTGACGTTACGCACGGGGGGGGGGGAGGGGGGGTCTGAGAATTTGTGACGCTTTGTGACGAGGGGGGAGGGGGGGGTCCAAAAAGGCAATTTTTAGCGTGACTTATTTTACGAACGACCCCTTAAATGCACAGGTCTATGTGCAGAAGGGTGAAAGTGCAACGGCGCCTGGTGACTACATATGCCCAACCTGCGATCGCAGCAGTGTATCAAGGATCGGCCTCTTTAGTCACACAAGAGCTTGCAAGGGGAAAAGATCGTCTCTAGAGTCGTAAAATGCCTCAGAGAGGTCTATTAGTATGGATAGCAAATGTTATTTGGTATAAATATGAAGAGTTAATATTTAATGTACGCTTACTGCAACAGTCAAATTGGCAACATCCGAACATATGAGCCAGCAGGAATGGCAGCACCCTGATGACAATCTCCATGACAACGTGGTAAGCTATGAAGGCGAACACAACATAAATGGCTTCCACGTCTGACTGAGATTTGCTAAGGTCAAGGCCGATTAATATCAGGCCATCTGTAATGGGAAATAACTTTTAAAAGCAATGTAGGAATTTTAATGTGAAATATGAATGTAGTATCTACATTTATTGAATAAATAAATAACGTTTATAGGCTACTCTTATGCATAGAACTTTAATGAACTTAAATATAATATTAGATTAGCATGCAGTCTTTCACTAAAAAGGGCTGGCCAACTTTATTCGGCCTTATAATAAACTTATTCTTAACAGGTTTCCAATAATTACACTCTGCTCAATAATCCAATTCTTAGATTCCAAATACAAACAATTAATGCAGTGTTACACATGACTACCCAAACCCAGTTGTGACCTATATATTTTTCAGCAGATATTGCAGACAAAATCGTTGTGTGCTTGAGCTCTTTTTTATATTTTCTTTTCGTCTCCTGCGTCTGTCTTCCATAAGGATTTTTCTTTGGGCCTAAAATGTATGTCCCGCGGCCTTCATGAGAGCTTTCCAACTATCAGTTTTGTTCTATAACCCGAGAAGAGTTGATGTAGTACTTTGGAGATTTTATATTTTAAACAATGTCAAAGTCACTATATTAAAAGATCACTTTAAAAAAGTTAATAATAAAAGTTAATTTGTACAAAAGTCGAAAGGTTTCCAAAAAAAAAAAGTACCCAAAATTTAGCTGAAACGTAGCTTGACAACAATTTCTATTTTTCTGTACGCCAGATGCACCAAATAGCTAGCTATTATTAGATATCCGGCATAGATGAAGTCCCCCATAAAATAAAAAAATTGCCAGTATGGCTTTTGATTTTTAAAACCATAATTTAACCTCACATATTTCTAAGTACATTAAAGTGTTTATGTTAAGGTTCTATGTGAAGAGAGCCATATCTCATACATTTAAAAGGTATTAACATAAACTCTAGCTACTTTTCAGCTAATACATAAAAATAGAGTGCAATTACTATAGCTACATGGTTATAAACATAACTGAAATACTATTACAGTAAAGTCTTACAAGACAGAACGTAGGCCAGGATGCCAATGCCCCAGTGAATCCAGTTAAACTTTGAGCGGGATGGTGCTTTAGGTTCTGGTCGGAATAGTGCCATGATTGGCTTGGGGAAAAAAGTTGGAAAACTTAGAGAATACATTGATATATTGATACATTGATACATGAATGTTTCCAGTGGCGTAGCTATGGTGGAGAGGGAGGGGGAGAATTTCCCCCGGTAACCACTATGGGCCCCTAATGAATTTTTTTTTTTTACGTTTAATATTAAATATTTCGGAAAATGCAGGGCTCCC
>JADKLZ010000130.1:37790501-37805483 GCA_021533235.1 Biomphalaria straminea | reverse complement strand
AAAAAAAAGATAACACATTGGCATGGTCAATCAAGCAAATAGATAGGCTAAATTATCCGTACACTAGTTACAGAGGTCAAGTGTTTCTTAACATTCCAGCATATTATGGTGCTTTAGATAAATTTATTTTCTGCAATCAATTTATTTTCTGTGATGCTAAATTTTACTGTTAGGTTTTCCTTTAGGCCCTATATACTAAGTCAATAGGATTAAACAATGAAATTAGCTTTCTTTCTAAAGGTTTTAAGGCTAGGAACAAACTACATACACCCATACATTTCTCTCCAAGTCTAGACCAAGTAAACAAATTTAGTGTCATCATCAGTTGACTTATAGACAATGTCAATATGTCTTAACAATTTGCGTTAATCCATTCTGGCTTAAGAATGGTCAATGTCTATCAATACATTGTCATGGGTTAAACAAATAAGAAGTTAAGGGTGTTGAGTCTCTTGAGCCCTCCCTTAAAGATACCACTGGTCAGTGTCTGTTTGGCTTGTAGTCCAGCCAGGGCCGGTCCTAGCGATTGCGGGGCCCTAAGCGAAACTGATTGCGCGGGGCCTAGTATGGGTGGGAAAAAGGATAATAAGTGAAAATTTAGATTTTGAATTAGAAAAAAAATCGACTTTGAATTTTACTCATTCTTTACTAAGTGCAAATTTTCGATTGCATTAGCTTTAATTTACGAACCTTGCTACCTTTTTGTCTATTTTTCATGAGATTTTTATGATTTTTCAGGAGAGTTGAATAAATTCAGGAGATTTCATGGAATTTTTCGTATATATTTTGCAATTTAATAATTACACCTAGAGCGCGAGGCCTATAAAAGCGCGGGGCCCACTGCGACCGCATAGGTTGCAGTGGCCTAGGACCGGCCCTGAGTCCAGCCTCCTAATTGAGACTTAACTCAAAGTAAACAAACTTATAACAGGCCAATGGTACAAAAGGTGTGGCTTGTGGTCCTTTGACCCTTTGATTGACAACCTATCTCATAATAAACAAACCCAAACCAGATTAACCTTATAGAGAGATGGCTTGTAGTCCCGCCCCCAAATAAAATTCTTCTCTAAGTAAACAAACTTAGTTCCCACTTAAGATAGACCTCTAGACAGTGTCAACACGTTGACATCTGGCTTAATGTGGTCAGCTGCCTATTTGTAATCTCAATGTTATGGACTAAACATACAAAGTAGGTGGGGGTTGCTCATCTCTACCTCTGCAGATATACCAGCATATATAAACAGATTATCAGCGTGACGTAGTTAATGAATATTACATGTTTACTAGAACACTCAAAGGTCAAAACAGGCTTTTAAAATGTGCCAGACATCGCTGCTATGTGATCTTACAATGTACAGTTTTATTTCTATTTAGATTAACACGCATTGTCTTTGTACTAAATAAGATTTGGTGCATAGCCATTGTTTATTGTTTTAAAAAACAAATTCTTTTATTTGAAACAAAAAAAAAAGTAAATGTATTTCAGAACTGACATTATTTACCATGTGAATATTTGTATATATTTATCAACATAGAGATTTAGTTTAAACTTCTTGTTGGACATCGTTTATCAGCGTCGACACCCTTATATTGTTTGTCTTTCGCCTGTGTGTGTTACCTCCGTATGGCGTATCTGGAAGAGACTTAGCGCGCGGAGGCGCCTAACAATATTAAAAGAAATACAGGTACTACGGTGTAGTTTTTACTATCCGGTTTACTATCCGGTAGTGATATTCGACCGGAGCCGAATAGTGCCGGATAGTGAAAAAGTGCCGAATATTCGACCGGAGCCGGAGCGACTATCCGGTACACCCCTAATTTATATATATTTATATATATATATATATATATATGTATGTGTTTGTGTGACCTAGTGTAGGACGTATGTGAATGGCTTTTTTGGTGTCTAGGGGATGATTATTTTTAGTTTGCCACACACTTGGTCATCAGAGATATATCAGGAACAGGCACGTAACAAAACAAGCAATGGAGAAAGATACAAATATTGAAAAATTAAAGAATATTTATTTACATGAATGTACAAGGCAGAATACAATGGAGGGGAGGGTTTCATCTTGTTAGCTATATTGTATCGTCATACTAAGCACTTAATGAGAGAGTATGTGGCACTATTGTTCTCTGCACTTAGCTGGTTGTCCTGCGTGTGTTGCAGCTGGCTGTGATCCTGGCTGGAGGTCTCGCAGCTGGAGATGGCGCTCTATCGTGTAGAGGTTCGCCGATGATTCAGTTCTTGAGGAGTCTCAATCCAAAGTTCTTATATCTGTAATGGGCACAGTAGGGCGGGTAGCCGGTTACGTGGGCACAAGTGTATTGCAGGCAGAGCTGATCTGCCGTGGGCAGCGTCGTCAGCAGGGCATGTCAAGTGAGTTGCGGAGATTTGGCGAAGCTATGACGTCTCGCATAGTCACTTGGTCTGTAGGAACGTTGTGTCAGATAGATTGACAAGTGGGCTGTCGAATAGGCAGGCAAGTAGAGCCGATAGAGCTTTGTTGAAGCCAAGGTGGTGGACTGTCTAGCTCTAGCGAGACGAGGAGAAGGTGGGGCTTGTGATAACATCTGGGACAAAAAGGGGAAAATAATAGAAATAAGATGATTAAATAATAACTAAAAATTATGAATGCCGTGATAAAATTGAGCGATTATGTCAGCAAGTTTTTCACCTGTGACAACATATATAATCTATTTTAAATGTGGAGTTCTTCCCTTACATTTTTTGGTCTGTTTGTTTTTAAGAATTTTTGTTATATAATTGCATGTTGTCATGAATAATAAATTAATTTAACTGTTTAAAGTCATGATTGTATTAAAAGGTTTCATCTTCAGACCTTGCAATCTATAACGAGGGTGTATTGTGGACAGCACGACGACAAAGCCCCTTTACTTTATGCAACTAAAGTCAGGCGCCCATTTGAATTGGATTGTGCGTCCTAAAGATCCCGAAATACAAAATCCCAATCTTCCCTGAGAGTTGAGCCCAAGCCCTGAAATCCAAGCCACAGTGCCCCACCGCCGTAGTTGTAGGCCTAGTGATTATAATTGGTTCTTATCGTTTACACTATATAATTTTATTTAAAAAAACCAAAACATCAAACATTTTTTATTGAAGAGCTGCTAAAGTTTTGAAGTTTCTAATTGCAAGCATTATGTTATAATTCTGAGCTCTGGAGGAGCGGGGGCATAGCGGCGAAGCGCTTAACTTCTGAAACGGGTTCTGGCGTTCGAATCCTGATGAAGACTGGTATTTATAATTTAATTATAATCTTTTTATCATCTGCCCTTATAGTCCCCAAGGTCTAAAATTTAAAAAAGCGGCAAAGAAAGAAAACTTTTTTCTAGAAAATGTATGATGGAAGTATTTTCTGATTAATAATTTTGACCACCTAGCTTAAGTAAACGGCGTACACATTCATTCAAGTTTCTTTTCTGTCCTTCATTTATAACTGTCTGCACTTCTTCGATCTTTGACATTGTAGCTGCATTACCATGTCATCGTATCAATACGTTAAGCCTATTTCTTTCCAGGCGTTTTAAATTATCAGAACTGCTACCATCAGCTTTTGGTCCACTTCAAGAGAAATATCCTACAACATTTATGTCATTTAAACATTACCATTTCTACTGTTGTATATCTTACAGTTTAAAAGATCTATGTTTGGTGTGCTGTAATACATGACACCAGAGTACCTTACAGCATTTATGTCTCTGATCTCTGATAAGTATATCCCTTTAAGTGGTTTGATAAAACATTATTAACTCTCTGAGTTTTGGACAAGCTTGGAAAGTTTTGTTTTTTTTTTTTTTTTTTTGTATCGCTGCCTTGAAATCGTATTATTTCAGCACTGGTTCATATTTGGAAATCATTTCAACAATCCCAAGAAAAAAAAATCCATTATTATATGAAAAGTATTCTTCAATTCGCCACCATATACCAACTTTTGCTTCGCTAGAAACAATGCTATAGTAAACAATCTATAGGTGCAAGATGTTCTCTTTTTAACCATTCTTATGCTTTATAACCTTGCTTCTGTCACATTTTAAAGTTGTTATTTTTTTTTTTTTTGGAAAAGTGCATTTTTTCCACTTGGGTGTCATGCCCTATCGGGTGTCACCAGATGCGGACCGCACCCCCTAGTGAAGCCACTGGACCTAAGACTATTCCTTGAAGTACACCTAAGTTTACTGTTATCGGTGTTGATTTAGAACCATCTATTATTACAGTTTGTTCTCTTTCTGTCAGAAAATCTTTAATTCACTGAAGCAATGGACCATCAATGTCAAAATATTTTAAGTTTTAAAGCAAACTATGTAGTTGAACATTTTCGAAAGCTTTGGAAAAATCTAGTAAGATAGCATCCATTAGCTCACTGTTATCATTCCTCTCTGACTTTTGCCCTAGCTATAACCTCTTTCAATGGCAGGCCTTTCCATTCTTTTATGTTGTCGTCCCATCGCTTAATCTGTCTGCCTCTTCTTCTTTTTCCTGGTTCTGTTTCATTAAGGAAATTCTGTGCGATCCCCGAAAATCCTTTAATATGGCCATAGATTTTAAGCTTGTGTATTGTTGTTGCCTATTGTTAGCAGGTCATCATTGCAGCAGCAACACTGTCTCTAATATCTTGGTTTAAGATTCGGTCTGTCCATGATGACCTGCTAACTACTGTGAAGAAACGAAAGTTTAAAATGTATGGCCATATAACAAGATCTTCGGGACTCACAAAGAACTTCCTCCAGGGAACAGTACCATAAAAAAAGAAGAAGAGGCAGACAGAGAAAGCGGTGGGAAGACAACATAAAAGAATGGACAGACCTACCATTGAAAGATGTTCTAAACAGGGCCAAGGATAGAGAGGAATTGAGAAAGACGGTCTACAAGTCTTGCTAGGTGCCCCAACGGTCCACCAGATTAAGAGATAGGTAACAGGTAACTGTGAATGTAATACCTAGGATCCTTCTGTAGCATATCAATTCCATTGCTGGAATCCGCTCTTCTAGCTTTGCAGTCAGCGTCCACGACTCATACGACAAAGATCTAGACACGCTAATAATACACAAAAAAACTGATAGAACGGAATGCAATTTATCATTGTTTTTTTTATGAGAAGGCTAAAAAATACGACAACCCTTTGTGCACAAGAAAGCTGCAATCTAGGTTTGCAATATAAGGAATACAAAAAGAAAATACTTTTGGAAAAGCAAAGCTTATATTAAGAGTAATTGAATTAATTAGTTTGGATCAGTCGTGTAATAGCTTGATTGTGCTAATCATAAAAATGTGTGTGATTAAAATACTTTTGCTAGTTTTTGTTTAGCTTTTAACTTTTTCAAAGCGCTATGACTGTATCACTTATCTGGACTAGATATGAAAGGGAAATAATAAAGAAAGTGGTAGCTTGGTAAGTGTTATAATGATCATTTTTAAAGCATTAAAAAATGTATATTCAGGGCTCGAGTCCTTAAGGGAAATAATTCAACTAATACCACCACGTCCGTCAAGTGCGATTTCTTTCTCTTGCTCAAGATACCAAACAAAATAATTTAATAGCACAATAGGTAATACATTAATTGTTTTATTTTTTATTGATTTTTTTATTGTTATTATTATTTTATTAGAAACGAACGAGTAGTCATTCTCTTTCGCTGCCAGGGTCGAGTATCGTTAATGAGAAACGAAATTCGTCGTAGTCCCTTAAATAGCATCCACTGAAGAATTTTCTTCTGTGTCAGGTCTGCAGCAGTACCGCCCTCTGACAGACAACGATGATGTCCCTACGTTTGTTATGGTTCTTGAAGGTATCTGTGAGGTCAGTTGTTATTATCCCCTCGGTTGGTATAACAATAGGGTATATTGTTATTATATTGTTATATTGTTATTTTGGATAATTTTTCACAACGGTAAATCTCCTAGCTCATCACAACAATGTTATGATAGGGTGATTTAAAACCAGATAGATAGCATATAACTGAATAACATAAAGTAGCCTAGGTAATATTTTCTTTGTTTTTCAAACTCAGTTTTCTTCTTAAATTATAAGATAGTGGTACGGCGATGTCAATAATGGAAGCGGCTTTTTCTTTTTTATCAATGAGCAGCAGATTAGGGCAATTATAATCTACCGTTTCGTCGGTAAAAATAGACCTATCCCAGTACAGCAGATGATCAAAGACTGGAGAACCTCTTGTGGTGAGTATTTGTAATGAGGAGGTGTATCCTTCCCGATCAAATTGTGCGTCAACGCCAAGTGCTGATGTATTAGCGTTGCAACTTGGTAGGCAGATTCTGATAGGGCAGAATTTCCTGACATAATGTGTTCAATCGACTCATCCACATTCCCACATTTTCGGCATTTGTCAACAACATTGATTTTTAGGATATGCTTTTCGTTATTTTTTTTGTCCTAATTACTCAGTCTTGTATAGCTGTAGCAAGGCCTTCTGTTTCAAGGTAGAGATGACTTGCTATGAGCCATAGCAGCATTGTCAATGTTGTAAAAATGAATTAATAATAATTTTTACTATTATTACTATTATTGTTGTAAAAATGATGGTGCGAAATTTCAACTTAATCCGTGATTTGAAGTAGGAGAAACAACAGATAGAAACTTTTTGCCGGAAAGTCAGAATGAGTTAATAAACGCGATCTATATGGCAGATGGTGCAATAGTATCTCTTTCTTTGGTCAGCAAGATGTTATGTGGCCAGAACAACCACCAATCGCCTTTACTTTCCCCAAATTAAGTCAGGTATGAATTAGAGTTGGGTAGACCCAGGGGCGCCCTAAAGATCATAAAATTCAAACCCCACGCTTCAACGACATTTGAGCCCAGGACCCCAGGTTCGGAGACCAAGTGCTTAACCACTAAGCCACCGCGCCCCTCTCTTAATACAAAGGCACATTGGTGTGGTCACGATAAGATAGTAGCGAGTTTAAATGCTGCAAGCTTCTATACCATGTCGTCTAGTAGGTCAAGGCTAGGAAGTGCATAAGACTGTTTACCAAGAATTCGTGTTTAACTGACCATCTGGTCGAACTGAATGACCGGTCTCCTATCATCATCATTGGCCTCCTTCAGTCGTAGAACGACTATGGTTCATCTCGCACACTTCCTCGTGTGGCTGTGGAGCCCTATTTTGGAGAGACACTCCCGTCCACAAGTATTGCAGGTAAAGGTGGCCTTCGCTACAGTGGTAGAGGAGTTGGCCAGTTTCCGCGTTGTCCGCTTTTCTTCCAGAGCTGAGGCCCATGCTCTTTCGCTGTCCATAGCCTTCTTGGTCACTGTCTCTCTCCATCTGGTGCGGTCTAGAGCTATGTCTTCCCACTGGTCAGTACTGATGTTCACTGATTTGAGGTCGCGTTTTATAAGTAATTACGGAGGCAATCGTCTGAAGTATAGAAAACATTTTTTTTTTGGTATTGCTATTGTACAGCTAGTCAACATTGGACCTGAGATGAACTCGGATTAGTAGCAATGGCAGTGCCCTGGGATCTGCTGTCTGGCGTAGTGTCGAATAGCTTCTATACAGTTGTAATGGTCTAGCATATACGTTTTGACGTAGCTCTCAGAGCGGTGGACACTCGGCAAGATGTGCATCAACCTCTCCCGGAGTGTCGGGAGCAGAGATCAAAGTTTGGCCGGAACCGGGCAAAGTGTGCACCATTGTGGAGTATCCAATACGCTACTGGGCTATTTTTATTTGTTCCGCCCTAATTAGCTTCCAGCTCTGATCTCCCAAGGCTTTGTCAGAGTCATCCCAGGATTTGAACCATTTTCATGCACCCACTCTCGTATGGCAGTCGTAGTTTGTTAAAACGGGGCCTCTAAAGTGAGCACGGCCAGCGGTCCCCCCTTTTCGTCGCAATGCTAGGGCGCCCACTGCATAAAGACGACAGCTCCAATAAATCTTCATTGGACCAGTAAATGCCAGTTTGTCTGGGAGTTCCACACATATCCATTTTCACAACCAGCTGAGATTCTGGCAGTTCTTGACGGACACAAAAACATTGTTCATCTTTTTGTGCAAACTTACGGTTAAAAAAAACTTAATAAATCTAAATAAATGACATGTCATTGAGATGACTTCCTTATCATATATTTAAAAAAAAAATATACACATAAAGAAAATTAAATTCAGTTTGATATATTTGAAGCACTTTTTATGCTAGTTTTAGTCATAATGTGTCAAATGTTAACGTTGACAACTAAATCTTAATAGTAAGTATGACTACAAGAAACATAATCGGAGTAATTAATATATATAGCTTTAGGGGATTTGTTTCGTTCCAATGAAAATACAATGCAACACAATATGGACACAACATGTGGGCGTGCTTTCACTGGCTCATGTTCTTTAATTTAATCTAACAGTTATGATTAGTTTTATTATCATTGGTTGGCGTTAAACAAAAAAAAACAAAAAAACACAGCCCTAGTCAAAGGTCAGATAAGTTGTCTCAGTGACAAAAATACAAATGAAATCGTGAAAGTTTTTAAAAAGTAATTCATTTTTATTTTTTTTACGGGAGCTCAGAAATTACCTGTTACCTGTTACCTATCCCTTAGTCTGGTGGACCGTTGGGGCGCCAGGCAAGACCTGTGGACCATCTTTCTCCATTCCTCTCTATCCTTTGCCCTGTTTAAAACCTCTTTCAATGGTAGGCCTGTCCATTCTTTGATGTTGTCTTCCCACCGCTTTTTCTGTCTGCCTCTTCTTCTTTTTCCTGGTACTGTTCCCTGGAGGATGGTCTTTGCGAGTCCCGAAGATCTTGTTACATGGCTGTCACCACGGGTTTTTATATATGTTGAAATGTTACTGTAGCACTGCGTTCACTGTAGGCGTGGAGGTGACATGCGGGTTCATTCATTAACTTGTTAATAGTAGACTCGTCAGGATCAATACTCTATATAATCTATACGTACTAACTTCACTTGTAAAATGAGGAAATGACTCGTCTTATAGCAGACACAAATAATACTTTAATAAGTACAAATATATACACCACTTGTAGAAAATGATACACAACTTCAGAATGATTCAAATATCCATAAACGAATGATTCACAAATAACTCATAGTAAATAACTTCAGTCCATTACAAAATCTTAAACAACTTTATCAAATCAACTTCTTGTAACAACTACCTACTAGTGACTCTATCAAAGTTTCTCTCTCAACTGACTGTTCACATCTCATTAACAGTATTCACATTCTCACAACATGGTAGTGAATTAAGTTCATAATATACAAACTGGGGTGTCCACCCAATGGCACCAACTTTGAGGTGGTGACATTACCTATCACCCCCCTTTTAAAAAATTTTTTTGAAAAAAAATTTTTTCAATTGGACAACATAATACGTAGTGATCAATTAGAACAAATTGCTTAATGCTATCTCATATATGTACAATTACAGAGTACTAACTCAAATAATGTATGTGAAAATCATTCTCCATGTAACAAAATGTCACTCAAATTATATTTTGTCTCAAAAAATTATTCATACATTGGCAAAACTCTCAAAAATATAACACATTCATGTAGGCAATTCAAAAATATACTCATTCTGAGTTAAATATTTTACATCAATGTTAGCAGTCTCCAATATAATCTTATGTGTAAAGTGTGACAACTCTCAATGACAAATCTCCTCAGTCACAATATGAAAAAATTACAATATATTCTTAATATCTCTGTGTGAAAAAATCTTTGACAATATAGTGTACTCATAATTCAAAATTGTCAGAAAATGCTTGACACCAATGTGTATCAATATGTACAACTAATATGAAAATGCTACAAATAAGTCTCAATATACAATAATTGGTTCAAAAAATGCATGTCTCAATATGCAAGTGTTAAGCAAGAATAATTCAAAATATATGTATGTGTCAAAATTCAAGATCAAATGGCTTAACAATCATTGTTTACAAATTCTTCCTTCAATATCAAGTTTGACATCTCCATAAGAAAATTGTTGTGCATTAAAATAACACAAGTAAATATGTACACATATAATTATCACAATATTTAATGAAATGTAATAGTATCAATTCAAATAATAAGTATCCTTCATTGTGTTTATTGTCCATGTACTTTATGTTCACTTAGTATTTCTACATAAATGTAAGTAGTAATAGTTCAAGTTCAATAATACATTGTGTTTTCAACAAATAATAATTGTGCAAAGTTCAAAAAAATCTTTAGACAAAAAATTCAACTGAGAAAATTGTGTCAGTTGTAATGCAATCTTTGAGTTTACATTACTTTGCTCATGAGAATATATATATACAAGTAGAAGCATAACATCATAACATCTTAGCTGTATTCACATTAATTTGCTTTGAAAACATGTACAAGTCCAATACAAATATCATCAAGTTTCTTTCTCAAATATCAAGTAGGTATCAAAAATGTGTATAAGAATCTTCTTGTTTACATGAATGCTTATTACAAAAAAATATAGTTCATTCAAAATAGTTACACAATGTTGCTTTGAAAAAAATACAAGTCTATGTCCATATTTAAATAAAATAATTGACACTAAATAAATCAGTTGCATCATAATTCAATCTCATTTTCCATACTATTGAGACTAGGTTATGTCATTGATGAATGACAAGAAGTAGTAAAAAAAATTCATCTTGTTTACAACAGTTGTAGAAAAAATTCAAAGTTCTCAATACTATGAGAAAAATTTGTTTACACAAGTACTGAATGAGTTGGGAAAAAATTCAATAGTTTGTTTACATTGCTGAGTTCCAAAAAAAATTCATTCTTGTTTACAAAAGCATGTCAACAAATGTTGGTTACGAAATAGTAATGACATTCCAATGTTTGTTTACAATACACTTGGAAAAAATTATGTTCTAGTACAATATTTACAAATAATGTTCAATGTTTACACAATAAGGATCAATGTTTACAAAATGACATCATAGTTGGTTGTAAAAAATAAGTGTTTACTTTGTAAATCTCAAATCTTTGAAGTTTACAATAGTGACTTTAACTTTCTGACCTTGAATATTGTTTTCATACATTTCATGCAAAATCTTCTTGTATTCCTCGAAATCTTTGTTATCTACCCACATAAAATAGCCATATTTAGGGTGTTCTTCAATACCAGTGTAGGTAAAATTACTAGATACATTTTGAACATAAGACAAGATATCATCCAATGAACAATGACCAGGCAATTTGTATAGACATAGATTGGTTCTAACTTGTGGCTTTTCCCAAGGTTTTACTACATTAGGGTATGCTCCAATGATAATTGGACAAATAGTGTTCTCTAGTACTACGACCTTAAATTTCCCATTTATCCAAGGTGTTGTTATGTCTACCATGGCAGTTTTACAATGTATTACTTTATTGTTAGGCAAAGTGACAACAGCTATGTCATTGAGATAGTTTTCTTGTTTAACTAAAAATTTGTGTACAAAGGTTGTGGTAGATTCCTCATCAATAATGCATCTAACATTGTGTTCATCAATTGAAGCAGTATAGAGTTCTAATTGTGTACTATTCTTTAATGTTAAGGCCATTTTTTCATAAGTAGTTTTGTATTGAAGTGTATAGTCTGAATGAATATTTGTATATGAACATACTTCACTATTCAATTCTACTGCTGTGTTATCTGTCTGACATGCTACATCTATCTTATTTGTATATGTACTTGAATCATTTTGTTTGTGTGCTTCATTTATACTGACACTGTTGTGCTCATGTGCATTAGTGGTTGATGCTAGCTCAATGTTTTCTTGGTTAACACTGTTAGCCCATTTTATTAAAGCTTCTTCAGACAGTTCTTTTATGTTTTCAATATTGCCTATTATCAATTCTTCAGCTGGGTTGTCCATCAGTATGGCTTTGTAGTGTCCAGTGAACCATGGGGATTCTATAAAAATTAGTGCTGTTTCGCATATCTCCCAAAGGTCTTTGTTTGCATATGTCAGTGTGACCTTATCCTCCAGTATCTGTTCAGGCTTTACAAGCGATTTTTTAGCTATAATTGAGGTACAGCCGCTGTCACGTAATGCAAATACTTTTATGCCATCCACATAAGCAGGATACACTTTCAACTTGGCTACTTTGGTTTGAACATATGCCACCGTTTCATTTTGTACTGGTCTTTCTGTTGCCACTGCTGCTGTGTTTGATCTAGTGTAATTATTGTTGTGGTAATTATGTTGTCTATCTTGAAATTGGTAATCATGTTGTATATCTTGAAATTGATAATTATGTTGTCTATCATCAAATTGATCTCTTCGTGACATTCTGTTATTTTGCCATCTGTTCCCTTGATAAGATCTATTGTTAGGTGGACTGTAGCTTTGCCATGTTCTTCTGTTTGTTGGTTGCTCATATTGCTGTTGATAAGGTCTGTTATAATTTGGACTGTAGCTGTTTCTGCTCCCAAAATTTCTGCTCTCAAAATTGCTGTTCTGAAAATTTCTGTTATTTCTATATTGATTTTGTTGTTGTTGTCTCTTTCTACACTCTGCTTTGGTGTGACCCAAAATGCCACAGAAAAAACATTGAATGGTCTTTGCATACTTAAATTTGTTAGTAGTTCTGGAGTTGTCCTCTGTTGCTGTTGCTGCAATGTTGTACAGTTCTCTTTTGTCTAGTGTTATGTTTGGATGGGAATCTTTGTATGTAATCAGGTTTGCCACTAGTTCAGTTTCATTCTTTATCTTTCTTTCTTTCAGAAATGAAAATACATTATCAGTTACATTTGTTAGCACGTTTTCAATTAGAAAAAAATCTAGGATCTGTTTGGGGTCTTCTAGGTTGCAGTTGGCAAGTTGTAGCCACTTGATCATATTCTGTCTCATTTCATGTATAGTTCTTTTTATGTCTGAACTTTTTGTGAGTTTAATTTCCCTGAATAGTTTACGGTAGCTTTCTTCTGTCTTCCCATAATGGTCAATGAGTCTGAATTTTACTGTGTTATAGTCTTTTCTTTGCTCAGTGGTTAAAGTATCAATGATATTCAAAGGTTCCCCTCTTAAGTTTGCAAGCAGTTGTTGTGCCATTTGTTCATTAGTCATATTAGATGTCTGACAGATAAATTCAAATTGGATAATAAAGTTCTCTAGTGTGTCTTCTTTTGGATCAAACATCCTAAATTTACTGCGATACTGATGAGAAGTTGAAGTTGCTTTCGCTTCTTTTTCTTTGTTTTCTTTAGCTAGGTTGGCCATTTTCTCTTCATGCTCTTTTAATTTGATTTCATGTTGGCGTTGTTTTTCTTTTTCTTCATGTTGGCGTTGTTTTTCTTTTTCTTCATGTTGGCGTTCTTTTTCTTTTTCTGAGTTTTCTTGTTCTTTCTCTCTAAATCTTCTTTCCTGTAGTCTTTCTTCCCGTTGCTTGTCTTTTTCAGCTCTGATTCTTTCTATTTCAATTTTAATGAATGTTGCCCTATCTTCTTCTTTTAACTTTAATTTGTCAGCTACTTCTACTAGTTTTTCATACTCAGCCATTTTAATGCTTCAAGACAATAATGTGTACAATTCAATTGAATAATATATGTGTGCCTTAGATAGTCAATACAAATGTTACTGTAGATTAAAGCCCTTATAAGAGATCTGATGAAATAATAATAATAGTAGATATGTACTTTGTTAAATTATGTGTTTATATGTCTCTAGTAGCTCAAATTGTAATGCAAAAATTATTGCCACAAATAAATCTTTAGTCTTTACTAGTGATCAATGTAATATTATATGTATGCCAATCAATTAATATATGCCAATCAAGTTAATTGTGCTTTCCCCACTTAAATGTGAAAAATAGTTACTTGTAGTCAAAATATATGTATATCCAAGTGTCAAAAATAGTTATTCGTACTCAAAATATGTATATATACAATTAATGTCACAATTCCAACTCAAATTTATCACACAATGTGTCAAAAATATACAATTTGAATTCAAAAATATGTCATAAGTGTGTATCAAGATGTGTTGTGGTAATAATAGTAAAATATTAAAATAAAAAGTATGAATAAGTGTAAAAAATAATTAATTAGACAAATATAAATACACTATAGGTAACTAGACAGTCTGCTTTAAAGGACGTTACAAGATAGTGGAAATAGTAGACAAAAGAATTACAATAAGTAATGACAGTGACGCAAAAAAAATTTAACAAATGTAAATAAAGACACTATTTATAAGAGTTTGACAACACTATGGATGGATGACAAAATACTAACTTGACTAGACAGCTATACGATTAAGTATTTACTTTATCTAAAGAGTCCCTACCAATCCTGGATGCTTACTTGAAAAAAATTATAAATGCTCAGACTCAATAGATAATGAAATTTAGTCCTTAAAGGTCAATAATATTACAGATAGACATGTATGTAAACAATAAAAAAAATTGTGGTGAAGTTCAAAGAGAACTAATCAATCATAATATCAAAGGGTAATCAAAATAAGTTACTTCCCTTTTAAATGTCCACTTGTAAGTACAGTTCATAAATCAAAGTTCCGGTGATGCTCCTTATTCAATTAGATCACAAGTATAGTTCATAATGTTCAAAAATAGTAATAATCCACTCGTTACTCGTTAAAGTTCACAGTACTTGCTTAATAATAATAATAATAATCCAACTTGATAGATAATCCACGGTAAAGTGATAAAGTACTTCATTAGTCGTTGAAAAATAGTATCCAATTTGACAGTTTAAATCCACGGTATCATGGTAAAATGCACAAGTCCTTGAGTAACAAATACTGAAATAGTAATAATCCAAAGTCTATCAGCTGTCTTCAAACGACGACTTGCATTTTTCACACACACAAATAGGTTGTAGTATCAGGGTTGCTAGTTTCACACTAGTGTAGTCTCAGCATTTCTGGGTTGTCTCAGCATCTCTCTTGTTAGGATGATAAATTGACTGGAACAATGATGATAACAATAATAATAGTGACTGGAACAATGATGAGCTCCTCAGGCT
>JADKLZ010000130.1:37762122-37775063 GCA_021533235.1 Biomphalaria straminea | reverse complement strand
TTTTTTTTTTTTTTTTTTTTTTTTTAGTGATTTTAAACTTTAAATGATTTTATTCCTTGTAACTTCTTGTGTGAGTAAAGAGGCCAATCCTTTGTACTTTCACCATTATTTCTACTTCTATTGTGCTTGGCATCTTCAATCCAGGACTTTCTTTTAAAGGTTACTTTTCTTGTGGATCTATCTAGTGCCACTTTTTCCCAGCTGTTAGTGCCGACTTTGAAGAGCTTTATGTCGCGTTTGCATACACCAGTGTACCTTAGCAGTGGAAGACCAGCGGATCTCCTGCCTTCTGTTAAATCACCATACGAATGTCTGTCAAAGTCGACCTTGTGGCATTCATAATAACTAAATCTATGTGCAAATATAGACAAATCACTGGTTTATTGGCTACTATTGCAATAGTGAAACAAAGAAAATATCATATTTAATGTGTGTCACGTAGTTTGGACAAGTGTCCTTGCTTTCTCCCTACTCTAATTGGTATTGTCTGTTCGGGGCGAGAGTGCCTTGCATTGTTATTGTTTTTATGCTACATCACCAAGTCATTGGTCATTCACTGTCCTGAGACAGTACATCTGCTGAATTTGATTAAAACGGACTGTGTGTTAGTCCGTAGTTTGTAATAGTTTCTTGGACTTATAGTTTCTTGGATTTATAGTTTCCTGGACCTATATTATTCTATTCAGTAGGATTTGTGGACCCCTGTTTAGGGTGAGTTACTTTGGGGCTGATACTTTTAATAGTTTGTAGTATAGTGTTATCGTTGTTTATAGTTGTTTATATTTATGGAATAGAGGTTGAATATTGTGTCATTTTCGTTTATAGGGTGCCAGTGTTGGAATTGTATCCACTGAACTTATTCCAGTCTTGGTGTCAAATATCAATGAAATAATTAGTAGGTAATGCGAAATTCTAAATAAATAAATATAGGTAGTCGACTCTAGTGTTGAAATAGCAAACACTTTAAATACTCAAGAAGGGATGTCATCTGTTGCTAGCCGTCTGTATATTACTTCTTATTTATTCTGTCATAATGAAAAGCGTCTTGTTGATAGTGTATCCTAGAGCTTTCAACTTTTTAAAGATCTATCACGTCATTCGTCACTAAGTAAAACTTTTCCTTTATTCCCGAAACAATAATCTAATTCATAATTATGTTATAACAACTCCTCCCCTCCCTGCTAAAAAAAATATTGCCAGTCAATTTTATTCTACCATCTTAGTCGTGCCTTGTGCAATGGCCATAGTGTAGGGGAAACAGAAACAACACAACTTTTGTCTTGATTTCGTTTTTTAACTTCTTCTTAACTCTTTCTCCCTAACTGACGATAACAACGTTGATTACATCAGAATGTGGTAAATAATTACGGAAATAAAGAGTTAATGGATCTCATTCACCGAACGTAAACAAACTACATTTTCTCTATATGTTCTCTAGAAATTACGCAATACGTAAGGCTGTCACGTAATACGTAATTTTCATTATTTTATCAATATTATGACGTGTGTTTATTAACAATTGGTGAATGAGGTCCATTGTCCCAACTCAAGTTGATCTTCATCCAAACGTCACTCAGGTGTTACAAGGTGATACTGTCTAATAAGGTGTTCCGCAGGTGACCGTTGACATAGTTCGTTTGTGTTGACACAAAATGTGTATCTAGCTCTATATAGCGTCATGCTCCAGAGGTTCCATTTTCCCTACATGTCAGGGCAGTTATTCTACCAATCACAATAAATTAGCATGTATTACTACTCATTTTTCCACTATACACCTAACGTTTTTCGGGCATTTACAAGTGTATTTAATTTTCTATCTCCACTTACTTGTATCAACGCGACCTAACTCTTTACTGATGTATGATCGTGATCAACTACAACAAGAGAAATTATACAACCTTTTTTACAGTGTTATCACTACATCGTCGCCTTAAAAATGTCCTCACTAATATACAATTACATCCATACATATAAACAAAAAAAAAACTCAGTTAACTAATTATAACCTAAACAGCCTAATTACACAATTAACTGTATTCAATTTTCCTGCACCTTATCTCAATATAAATCAAGACAGCATGTCCACCACATGCCCGCTCCCATCCCCCGTCCTCCTGCGGGAGGTTTGGACTAGCAAATAACTATCTTCAACTCTGAAGGAATTTCCGAAACATGTAAAACATTTTTACAAATATTTATTGTTCCTCTTATTGCCTTTATTTCAAACTAGACAGATATTACCCGCTGCCTGCGGGTCTTAACTTGCGTATTGCTGATGCAGTCAGTGATATACTGCATTAGAAACAATTAAAGAAAATAATAATATTGTAAGTAAAGCAAATACGTGAATTCACGTAAAAAAAATATGAATGGTGCTAAAAATAGCTAATTAACCTTAATTTACGCGATATTACTATTATATTATTATAGCTTTTATATAGCGCTACTTTCATGCTTATAGCATGCTCAGAGCGCTTTGGTCCAATCTCCTTTGTGGACAAGTAAGAGGGGAGGGGCATCTAGGAGTTGGTTTCCCGTGCTGCCTTTGGGCGCTCAGTAAACACAACTCTGCCCGAGTCGGGTGTCGAACCTCGAGCCCCCTTCTAGGTAGCCAAGCAAGCCAAGCTGAAGCCGCACTTGGCCTCTCGACCACGCTTAGCTACACCCAAGGCTCGTTAAGTTAATTTAATGGTGATCTTGTACTAAATAAAGAATGAACAAAATGCAAAGACGAATTTATTTTCTAATACAAAATCTTAATTTTCATTTTTTATCCTAATACCTACCTAGACTGGGCCCCGTGCGATCACTTGTATTGTCCCCCGTAATTATTAGGGACGGCCCTGCACCGAGGAGCTTACTGTAAGATGCTGTAGAGATTATCATGCTAGCGTAAAAAAATAAAAGATAACTACATTTACTGTACATGCATAAAGAAAGAAAGAACTGATAAGCTGGTTTTTTTTTCTTCTAATATTTATGAAAATTTGTGTTTACTATTTAGCTCTGTAGAATCATAATTTGTAAGCTCATGCGTTTTGTAGCATAAAATAGTTTAAAGGTAAAGGACTTTCACCCTTTGAACTACAAACGTATTGAACAAGAAAAGGGAAACTGATTAGCGATTATAAATGAGAAATGATACTCTAGTATCATATGCTGCTGAATGAGGTGTTGTTTAAATTACAGTTCAATCGGTGTCGTCATTGTTTGTAGCATCAAAGTCTTATATAACAGCCTTGAACTTGATTTTTCATCGCACTATATATAATAAAGACGGTAGGCCTACGTTACTTCAAAAGGAAGATTGGTACGCCACGTTGGAGATCGGCACAGCCATTTCTGTTTTATTTCAATGTTGTTTTTTTTTTTTTTTTTTTTGTAGTTTGTGTGTGTGTGTGTATGTGTGTGGACACTGGGTGGATGAAAATTTTCTTATCTTATCTTATATATTATATATTACAGACGTTACTTCAAAAAAGATGATAATAACGTCCTCTGCATTTCATGTGTCAATCTAGTCGTGCATGTTAATCACTTTGCTTAAACTCTGAGTCTTAGGGTTTTCCTAAACAAAAAACTAAAAGTTAGCCCATGGAACTATACTAATGGAACTACGACTCCGAGGTTTTTTACAAAGCCGTATAGAAAACAGGTTCTTTGCGCATGTCTCGCGCATCCTGCAATGCCTAAAAAATAAAATGATTGAAATAAAGAAGGATCTTACGCCTCGAACGCGCGCAATTTACCCGTGTTGCTTAGAAAATTTTTTTGGACTTTTTATAAACAGATCGATAAAAACTTTATCCATTTTCAGACAATCTGTTATAGTAAATATAATTTATTAGAGTAAGAGATTATCACAAAATTATTTTATTTTTAATCACCTCTGGCGTCAAATTCACTCTAAAGTCGATGCTTCTGTTTTGAAGTTGCCGTTCGTTTAGTAATTTTCATGTTAGGTATTTTCTACTAGATCTGGGTAATTTTTTTATGCGCTACTGATGCATGTGGGCCAACTTATAGGCCTATAGCCTACATTTTTAAAAAAATCCATAAGAATGTAATTTCTATCTCTTATTAGTTAAATTCATATTTGCATAAAAACAGTCAACAGTAATACAAAAAACCGTAGGCCTTCATATAGGTCTAATGCAAGCAAAGTTAATAAACGTGCGATCGATAGAAAGGACCACTTTTAATAAAAAGTATAATTTTTTTGAACTATAATCTATATACCTATAGTATTAAGAGATTTTTCTTAAAATCTAAATTATGAAGAAAAAAAAAACAGTAAGCCTATTAGGTCTATTGATAGTAGACTTATTCAGAGACGGTAGGCCTATATTTAGAGAGTTAGACCTAGATCTATATATCTAATGATGCTATTATATATTTAGCAATGTTTATAAAAGTCGAGCTCAACAATCTATTTCATTACGATATTAGAGACATTTTAATTATAGACAATATTTAAAAATAATTTAATGAAATCAACCTAATTAATGTACAGATAGCATATCAAATCTAGTATGCTTGTTTGCAGAAGATATTTATGAGCCTGGAATAGATCTAATATAGGATGCTAAAAACCATGTCAATAAAATAATATTTATCTGGGTATATTTAAAACTAGAAATATAGATCTAGACATTTTCCATAACGGAAATAGATCTACAGTGTTTACAAACGAAGTAAAATGCCGTAATCTAAAGTAATACTAGATCTAGCGCTATATCTAGAAAACACAATCTATTTCTAGTGAAAACATAGTGCTTGTCTATACGTTTTTGTGATCTAAATCTATTATCGGTTTCATTATTACTACGTTTATATATTACGACAGTGTAGAAAAGGCATCTAGATTGATTGTAAACACCGTAGATCAATATTCGATAACGAAAATGCCTAAATCTATATTCTAGTTTTAAATATACCCAGATTGCCAGATTTTTTTGCAGTAGTATTTACAACTAGCGGTTTTACCCGGCTTTTTCGGGTTTTGAATTATGAATTTGTTTTCTTATATTCGTGGCAAGTTTCTTCAAGATTTTTTCAGAATCTTTTTTTTTATTTTTGTTATACATATTTTAATTCATCGTACTAGATCTAGAAAATACTTGGACAAAGAGTGTGTGTGCTTATGTACTTTTAAATATAGCCTAATTAATTAACATAATAGATTATACCGATATATGTAGATCTACTTATCTACTTGAAATATTCCTTAATAGTTGCAATAACATAATTTTTTAAAAAATGGACCTATTATAGTAATATAAAAGTTTTTTTCTTAACACAATCTTACATAAAGACTTAAATAAAGACTTACTACTACAGTGATCTGTAGTTCTAAAAAAAATTGAAACGCCCGTTTGAGAACAAATGAACAAATGGATAGTTTATATTTTGTACGTTCACTTCTAAAACTAAAAAAGTTATCTTTTTGAAGATTAGAGTGAGTATATAAAGCCTTGGTCAATAAAAAAGATGCGAACGATGTGATAATTACTAATCTAGAGAAAGGTGTCATAATTTTTGTATTATCTAAAGTAGTTTATTAATGGCTAACAGATTCAATAATACTGTTATAAACCTGGTGGCGGCACAGACGGGGGAGTAGCGGAGTACTGTCAAGTACAGTTGAGACGGCTGGCGTCTTGATCTTGATCTATGATCGAGTCCGGCACATCGAGCCCGAGTGTGTGAAGTCAGTCCTGAACTGTTGAACCCAGTGCAAGCCCGGAACGAGACGGAGAGACTAGTGCAAGAGTTGATACGGCGATACGGTGCTTTCGGAGAGATAATTGTACAGTCTGTGATACGTGTTGCCAATTGTACTATATTGGCTGTTCTTTATTGACATTAAACTTTTACGTTATTTTGGAGCCCGGAGTTGTCAAGTTCTTTCAGTTGGTGGTGTATGGTGCAGTTTGCAGAGAGCCTGGATAGTGAGATTCGTAACAATACGTCTTTTATATTTTTTTTTTTTGGGGTGGGGGGGCCTTCATGCTTATTTGATTTGTATCTCCGTGCTGCTCAAGTAAGCTGCGGGCGGGATTATGAATGGAGCTATCGATGTCAAGCGGACCATTTGGGCTACATGTAATATTGTGTCTACAGAGTTTAGTAATTTTTTTTTTATATTATTTTTAGGATCTTCACTTTATGGTAGTACTACTTAACATATTTTAGGTTTACCGCTAGTATCTAAGGAGTATTTATCATAAGTTTTATCAAGATTGGTTAACTTGTTTTTTATTTCTAACAAAGACATACATACATAGTTACATACATACTTCTTACATTCAATTATATATATATATATATATCTTAATGGGACGAACCTTGCTCTAGATCTTATGCCATTGTAATTTTCATTCACTTTTAAAAACCTACCTTTTTTAAAATTAGAAAAAATAAACTTACACATACTCATATACTTATAACTTATAAACTTATAAGCCTACATGGATCTTGTTGTCATTATAGATCTAGAATCTATATCTGCATTACAAATTTAAGAAATAGATCTAAAATTTCAATCAAGACGTACAATAATTTAAAATATACTTGAGATGTAAAATCTAAGCTTTAGCCTCTTATATAAGAGACACTTTACGACTATATATCTACTCTATATTATTTTATAAATATAATCTAAATCTAGATAATAATCTAATATCTACATTAAGGCTAAATCTACTAGTTAGGCCTACTAGATATCGTGTAGATTTAGATGTAAATCTGATCTAGTATAGATTTAAATATATAGATAGATCTAGATCAAGATTTAAATCAAATAGGCAGTAAATCTGGATCTATATTCTAATTTAAAAATAATGACGATTTTTTTTTGTCGGAATTGGGACTTTGCGGGACACAATAAAAGAGCCAATGAGGAATGCCGTAACATGTGTGTGTTTTTTTTTATGTTTTAGCGGGACGGTTCCGCTTAATGCGGAACGGTATGCTCATTTGCAAGTAGCAAATGAAACTGCACCATACCTAGTAGAAAAAACCCAACATTGGAATCCCTGAGAACATATAATTTTGAGTAGGATGATACAAAATAATTTAATTTTGTGATGATCTCTTACTTTAATAAAATATATCTATTATAACAGATTGTCGGAAAATGGATAAAGTTTTTTATAATCTGTTTATAAAAAGCTAAACAACATTTTCTAATCAACACGGGTAAATCGCGCGCGTTCGATGCCCTAAAATCCTTCTTTGTCTCTGTATTTTTTTTTAAACATTGTACAGGATGCGCAGACAGGATGCGCAAAGACCTGTTTCGAAGTCGTAGTTCCATTAGTATAGTTCCATGGTTAGCCTATACTGAAAACGTAGAACCATGTGTGTTGACAAAGGACGCGTAACTTTTCAGATCTTTGCCATCGAATAATTGTATCAAATAAAAATTTTAAAATACAATTTTTAACGAAACAATTCTAAGTCTTTTTTTGTTCAAACCAATGTTTCCTTAGTTCAATAGAGATTATGTTACAATAGAACCCAAGGCCATATTCTTTGCTGATAATAATGGAACAACTTATGCAGTACTTAAAACCAGATTGAGAGAGAATGCTTTAAACATATTAAAGCCCCACCTCCATGGGAGGAGTTAAAGGTTTATATGTAAGAAAAATCTTGAGATAAATTGACAGAGCATGCAATATACATATAAGTATATTAATTATAATATTAAGCCCCACCTCTAGGGGAGGAGTGAAAAATTAGAATCTAATAAAAATCTTGAAACTAATTGCATAATTTTTCAATGAGATAAAATAAACCTTGTTGTTATATCTTAGCATCTATTAAGACTTTAAATGTAGCATTTCTTTTGTGATTTTAAATTTTCTCCTTTCTGATTTTTTTAAGTTTACAATTAATGTTTATAAATAAATGTACGACTACATTTTTTTGTAGTTAAATCTTCAAATGATCCTCAATATGAGTGTGTTGCTAAATACAAATCACAGATTTTTTACTATATTCTGGACTTTATTCTTCCTACTTTATGGATTGAAGACACATAGTGAAGTGAATGGGCCTTTTGAATTTATTAATGCTAGTCAAGACTTTCAAACTGATTCAGAGATAAATATCTCAACCTTATTTAAACATGACATAAGTTCTTGTCATCACTCATGCAACAAACTTGATCCAGTTCCGGGTTATTGTGAGCTGAGGTGCCCCGATCGAGGACATTGTTGTGTAGAATTCAGTTTCGACTGTCCGAAACCTTTTTTCAATAAACAGATCAGTTTGATAAGTTTTGCCAACTCTAAAATTATCTGTAAGTATAACACCTTCATTATCACGAGTTGTCCGAATAGCTCCGATTCTACATCGTTGGAAAGTAATGATGAGCACGATGCATCTTTAAGAGATATAAATATTGGAGCAAATATTAGCTTCCTCGATAAAATCAAGAATATTGTTCCAGTAACCGACCTATTGACTGGCTTTACCTACATTAATTTGGATGTTTTTAAGCGCCACGCAGACAATAAATCAGAACCTGTCTTCTGGAATATAAAACTTCAGACAAATCTTAAATCTTATATGTACGAAGCCTATACTAAATCTCTGAATATCAACTACCTTCGTTATTTGGATACATCTTACGTGCCTCCAGATTTTTTAATAAGAAGAAATATTTTAGCCCAGTGTTCATTACGTTCTCCGAGCAATAATGATTTCGATTTCTCAATCATTATGCAACTTCACAATACAGAGATCATTGTCGAAGATATCAGCCAAAGTTGGGATAAAATTCCAGGTGGTTGGCAGAAAATTCAATGCGACGTTCTCAAAACGTCTGACCATGGAGATTACTTCCCTTGCCTAGTGAAAGCGTGTAATAACATTAGCCATTTAATTAACGGACAATGTAAAGAATCTAAAATTATACTTCTGGCATATCCTGTCGCTTTGTTTTCAGATTTCGACCACACGAGCATTTTGAAATACATAAAATGTTATCTTTATGAACATTCTAATCTTCATGTAAACACAAGCTCACATCGCCCTGCTATTGACTACATTATATGGAGAAAGGAAACGTATCTAATGTTTACATTCAAGGTTATAGTATCTTACATGAGTGATAATAACACTACCTTACAAAAGAAATACTTTAAGGATATAAGGACCATGTCATGGTCAATTGTCATTCTAATTAAACATTTTAAAGCATCAGGACAAAACATGAATTTTCTATTTAAAAATATTTCCGTTGACTTGGAAACAATAAATTTTTGCTTTGCTATATTTACAGAAAAGATAGACGAGATAAATACGGAACTTCTTGGTAAAAATTTAGTTTGCTCTGATGTCCATGCTAATGAGTCATTCGTTTTAGACAAGAAAGAGTTGCAGATAAACTTTAGTTGTAGACAATATTTAACCTTGACACAAGACCCAACTGTAAATACTGCTAGTCTGTTCTCGAAATATATCATTGCTTTTGGGCTTTTTTTTTGGATATACACATAGGCTTATTTTACAATGCAGTTCATTTTATATGAATACTTTTTCTTTACAGACTCAATATATAGTTCTGTTAGAATCATACACCAGCTAAACCCGTCGTTTTGATGCATGACAAAAAGAAATGTCCACTTTGGCAGGGACAACTTTTGCCTATTGTTTTAATTTGACTTAAATTGGAACATATTGCTTAATAACGGCATATCCTCCCCCCCTCCACAGATACACATTTTACACATACTTTCTGAAATTCTACGTGCATCTTACATTTTTCCTTGGGCTTCAAAATAAAAAAAAAAAAATAGCGTTTTATGTCCCCCATCTCCAGCAATTTATTGTGCCGCTCTGTTATCAGCAGCAGACGTTCGTATAATACCAGTAGGTCGACTTCCACAGGACATTCTGTCATCATTCTGTCTAACAGAAGGGAGAAGAGCCTCTGGTCGCCCACTTTTACGTTATACAAATGTATGCAAACTGGACATAAAGCTCTTTAAGATGGTGGGAAGCGTGGTCGAGAGGCCAAGTGCGGCTTGAGCTTGGCTTGCTTGGCTACCTAGAAGGGGGCTCGAGGTTCGACACCCGACTCGGGCAGAGTTGTGTTTACTGAGCGCCCAAAGGCAACACGGGAAACCAATTCCTAGATACCCCCTCCCCCCCCACCGTTCCACAAATGAGATTGGACCAAAGCGCTCTGAGCATGCTAAAAGCATGAAAGTAGCGCTATATAAAAGCTATAATAATATAATAACACTAGCACATTTTGAGTTTTACTTTTAGGCACATCGGCAAAATTTAGCAGACGGAAAGAGGTGGCGCTGGATAGATCCACATGGAGAGAGAACATAAAGGAGGGGTCTTGGATTGCAGATGCACAACAAAAGAAGATAGAAGGGTGAAATTGCAACGGCGCCGGGTGACTACATATTCCCAACCTGCGATCGCAGCTGTGTATCAAGGATTTGCCTATTTAGTCACACAAGAAGTTGCAAGGGGGAAAAATAGTCTCTCAAGACGTAAAATGCTAATGGCATCTTTTTTATTTTAATAATCAAAGTATTGATATAACTTAGGGATGTGCGTTTCAACCCTGACCACATGTTGAAAAAATGTACAAATTTTTATTAAAATTTTAAGTTATTAACTAAAAAAAAAAAAAGTACGATTTTAACTGAACAATTTTTCTACCATTCTTTTTTTCTTTACAATGTTCACCATATTAGACATAAATGGAGGTTTCCATTTCTTATTTTCCCCTTCCCAGCTAAACCCGATAAAGGAATTCTGGCTCAAAATGTTTTAAAGCGCTACCCTCGTGACCGTGTCGATGGTGATTTTGAAAGTCCAATTACTTTAAAAAATTTAGGCTTAGGGGCCAGACTTATTTGGTTTAGGCTACAAATAGAATCAGAAACACGTGTGGGCCTATTTCATAGCAATTTTGCGAATGTAAAATAAAAGGGAAGAGTCAGCACAGATTTAATTCTTTCTGACCGTAATAATTTTTCTCGTTCCGATAGAAGTATTCATTTTGCTAATTCGTAATTCACTATCTTGTTATGATTAAACTTCAATACGTTTCTTGTTTGTTTTTGGAAAATGTTATATTTGGTATTGAATTATAGGAGAATACATGCTCTTTTTACACAACACAAATTAAAGTTTAAAAATCCGAAAATCCATTAAGTTTAATGGCGTCTAATCAACGTTGGCATCGTTAATTATGAGAGAAAGAGTAAAGAGATTCTATTTCAAATATAATAAAATTTGCGTTGACACCATTATGATAAGCTTCAGTGTCCATTAAGATAAAATTGATTACATTTTGATCTGTTTTGTTTGTTTGATAATATAAGCTAAGCATATTTGACAAATATATTTTATTGTTTAGAATCTCTAGGCTAGATTTAGTCGTTTAGAGATGCTAGCCCAAGAACCTTGACGACACCTGCGACATTGTCGTGAAGGTCATGGTCATGAAAAGGGTGGTCGAGAGGCCAAGTGCGCTTTGCTACCTGGAAGGGGGCTCAAGGTTCGACACCCGACTCGGACAAGACAAGTAGTAGACAGCAGGAGGGTAAGCGTCCAAATATGATTGACCATGTACAAATATAGGCTTACACCTCGTTTGACCCAGTGCCTTAGTATATGTTATTATAAGAAAATCTTTAGATACATACCCTAACATGCCTAGACACAACTAGATGGTACTTAATACAGTCTCAATGACGAAGCGCAACGTTATACCACTTCTGTCTTCAAGTATAACAAACCTGTTCAGGTGAAGTTAAGTCTGCTTCTAATTTTAATTAAATATCAACACTTTGCAATGATATTTCAATAAACGTCACACTGTATGTGATTTTATGTAGAATTGACACTCATTTTACATTTAAGTAAAAAAAAAATTAAAAAGGTAATAAGCTCACTGTCTTTGTTTAACAAATAAAAAGAAAAAAAAAACTAGCAATAGTGTTTATTGGAAGCAAGCTGATAGGGAGAGTTGACATCCTAAGCTACCAAACCAGGTCCTACTGATATTATCTGATGTTTCCATGATATTTTCAGATATTCAGTTAACACTAACTCTACTTATTCCTAAAGAGCTAGAAGAGTCTTATCAAAGACGACGTGTTGTCCTGTGTGCTTTCATGTATAAAATAACGCCTAATGATTTAGAAAAAAATATCTAGAATATTTCTGGTCTATTTGTGAATTTTATAAGGGCCGTCTCTGTCTTTATGTGATAACGATAACGACTCAGTTTAACCACAAAACTAAAAGTCTACAGTGCTGTAGTTCTCCCGTCACTCCTTTATGCATCAGAGTCATAGACCCTATACTCCCGCCACACCAAAAAGCTTAACTCCTTCCATCTACGCTGTCTAAGGAGTATCCATAAGGTGCGTTGGTCTGACCACATACCAGACACAGAATTTTTTTTAAAGCTGTCCAACATGCACAGTATTAATGCGACAGAAAAAAGGTCCCAACTCCGATGGGCGGGGCATGTAGTCCGAATGCCAGACAATCGTCTTCCCAAGCGACTTCTGTATGGAGAGTTATGTACAGGAAAGCGCTCCCAAGGCGGCCAATACAAGCGCTACAAAAACACTCACAAGAGCTCCTTCAAGGAATGGGGAATCGACATTCATGGCTGGGAAGCACTACCTCTAGATCGCATGGCGAGAAGCTGTGAGTCTCGGAGTCTCAAGATTTGAAGCAAGAAGAGTGGCCAGTGCGATAGAGCGCCGAACCAATAGAAAGCAGAGTGAAGAAGCAGGCCCATCTGCAACTGACAAAACCCACCCATCGCCAGCTTTTCAAAGCGAGGATTGGACTTTACAGCCATCTTCGAGTCCATAGGAAATGAGAAATGTGCCTATCTTCGAACACGAAGGAGGCACTAGCGGATCCAGAACTTTGGAGTGGGGGGG
>JADKLZ010000130.1:37736457-37757122 GCA_021533235.1 Biomphalaria straminea | reverse complement strand
TTTTTTTTTTTAATTCTAAAAAAAATAGATAAAAACAAATCTAACATTACCATAAACAACTTTTTTTACAGTTCAGTCAATATTCGCTAGTGTAAAATATAACATATAACATGTATAAAAGTAAACTCTGAAATATGAAAAAAAAAACAACAATTTTAATGCGTTTTTGAGGACTTGTAGACTGTATTAATGGAAAACAATTACTGAGAAGCATTACCAACAGGATTGTAAACATTGAAATACACTATAGAACAAGCACAATAAAAAAATATCATTTTTAATCAAGCAAAGCTTATTTCAAGGGAATAACTCCACATTTACAGCTATCTATCTCAATAATGTAGAAATTATTTCTCTTTTCAATTCAAACAAAATAAATAATTACTAATTGTTCATTGACTAAATGGTTACTTTCTTTTTAAAAAATTGATTCAAGATTTTAGGTACATTAAATAATGGTACAAAGTTTCAGCTTGATTCTTGGGTGTGGAAGAAATAAAATGGTTACACTCTGTATCAGACTGACACACACACACACACACAAACATACTCAAAGTGAGTTGATATAATCTTTAAATTAAGAATTAAAAGTAGCAAATCAAAGACCATTTAAAATATTGGTATGACTCTGCTATGCGCACCGCCATTCAGGCTAGTGCAGAGATGCGCACTTCTAGTGAACGGACTAGAGCAGGATGTTGACATGAAGAGACTAACGATTTCCAGCTAAGTTGAGAGCAAATATGAAGAGACAGTGCTAAATGAAGATGTTGTTATGTGTACCTTTGAGTTCACTTTCCCTTAAGTTATTACAATTGGCGTCAGAAGTGGGATTATAGACAACTAAACGAGAGGAGGTAGTCTTTGATTACAATGACACATTCGAAGTGATCGAAAGGTGTCTCAAGCGAAAGAGGGAATAAACTCGTTAGTGAAAGGGCAGTTACCTGATGAGGACTGCACTAACAGTGGTGATGGAGGCGCTGGGGATTGGAGCGCTGTCTGTGACTGTGTTGTGGGCAAGTCTGACTGGGGTGTCTTTCAGGGCGAGAAACGTGACAACGATAGTTGCGACGATCTCAATGGGATATACCGAATCGAAAGGAAAGAGACAAATGAAGGAGCTGAAGTCTTATGTGCCTGAAGCATTTGTTCCTGATTTAGCTGCAACGAGTACCTCAATGAGCCGGACAGACAAAGACAACGTTGTGTCTGCGTCCAAGCCTGTTACTATGGACATTAAAGACATCTGCCTATCTGCCGGTGCTCATGAGAGAAATTCGAAGCTTGACAACTGTATCCAGAGGTTTGGCATGAACTGTACGTGCGGCGCATAACACGGGAAATGTGGATGCCAAGAACACCATCAACAAGGCATGAGCACTTCTGCTATCATCACCGACATTGTCATAGATGAATGACAATTAATCCACTCTAAATCTGAGGTGTCATAAAGAAGACATCTTTAACTTGAACTTGAAGAGACCTATCTCCTGGAGTGAGACTGTTAGCTAAAGATGAATGCGGCATATCGGACTTTGTTTACAAAGTGGTTGGATGTGAACCTGCAGCTTCCATGAGAGGCGTCTGTCGGGAGGTTCTGCTGAAACAGCGTGTCTGATCAACGGCTGTGCTGACGAAAACAGTGCTCGACACTATCTCTCTGTGTGTCAAACGGCCACGTCATCGTCTCAACAACAGCCTGGTCAATTGGAGAAAGAGAAAGCGGTACTAAAGGAGAACAATGCGGATGGCTCTGTGGGGAATACCCTACCTGCCGCCTGTAACTCCCACTGATCGACCTCCACCTGAACTGTCAAACTTTAGCTGCAGTGTTTTCTTTTCAGGACGAAGAGTGCTAAGACGGGAGAAATGTTATGACTCTGCCATGCGCACAGCCATTCAGGCTAGTGCAGAGATATGCACTTCTAGTGAACGGACTAGAACAGAATGTTGACATGAAGAGACTAATGATTTCCGCCCAAGTTGAGAGTAAAGATAAAAAGACAGTGCTAAATGAAGATGTTGTTTTGTGTACCTGTGATGTCATGTAAATAAACATCTATGCATCGTTGAGCTGCCTCACCTAAGGTATTACAATATTCAGTAAAAAAAAAAAAAACAACTAACAGATATATTTAAAACGATGTAAAAGTGTCTAAAGAAGTCATCAAAATGACTATTACTACAACTGAAGCAATATGAACCAAAAAAAAAAAGTACAGACTATCATCTAAATAATAAAAAAAAATGTACTGCTGCAGGGGTAAACGAGTGTATAGAAAATACAAAGGACATGCATAAATGTACCCTGCGGGTAAAGATGTTACATTATTTTATTTCGTGTTAATTGTTTGTTTGTTTTTTTTTTTGTTTGTTTTGTAGCTGATGAACGCCATGTGGCCCAAACGTCCTTTGTTTCACTAGGTCCCGCAGGGTACATTAATGCATGTCCTTTGTATTTTCTATCATCTAAATAATGTCTGAGAAATATCTCAAAAATACGCTGGTTTGAAAAAAAAAACAAGAAAACATCAGACTGCTGAAGATGGGTTGATAGAGCGCTTAAAATGTATAAAGTTTTTTTTTTAATTTTTGAAGCAAAAGATACACAAATTATTGCATGTAGGATCTCAGAAAGTATGTGTAAAGTGTGTATCTCAGTGGAGGTGGGAAGGATAGTGTCAACATTTTAAACAAAGCCTAGATCCATAAAATAGTATAGTTGTAATAGACTTGGTCAACTTTATTTTTTTAAGGGTCTTACGTTTGTTTTAGGGCTACAATACATACACTACGGCCTAAGTTGGTACCCAAGGAACATTTCTGCCAAGTTTAATGAAAATTAGTCACGCGGTTTTGATTTCAATTCGATACATACATACATACATCCTCTAAACATTCAACTTTATAGTATAAAATACTCAATTTTAAATGCGGAGCTCTTGCCCTTGGAGCTTTTTTTGTGTGTTTGTGTTTAAAGATTTTTTTTTAAATATTTACCTGTTGTCATGAAAATAAATTAATTTAACTGCTTAAAGTCATAGTTGTATTAAAAAGTTTCATTTTCATGCGATCTATGACGAGGGTGTGTAGTGACAAAACCCCATACAGAGCGTGTCAATAATATTCTGAAGCAAACTACAGTCACAAAAATCTGTGACCGTAGCTAAATGGGGTTTTAAATTAAAAAAAAAATAGATATTTTAGTTACAACCCCAAACAGATTATTTTGACGATAAAACTTCCCTTTTCTATGTGAAATCTAATGCAAACTACAGTCACGAAATTCTGTGACCGTAGCTAAATGAGGTTTCAAATTAAAAAAAAATATTTTTTAGTTAAAACCCCCAACAGATTATTTTGACGATAAAAGTTCCCTTTTCTATATAAAATGTAATGCAAACTACAGTCACAAAATTCTGTGACCGTAGCTAAATGGGTTTACGTTTGGTGAATGAGGTCCATTAATTTTTATTACATTCTGACCCTTCATTATTTCGAAAGACATTTATTGCACCCTAGAATAGGTACTTCCTGGAGTTAGCGGAGTAGGCTTTCCCGGGAGCAGGTAAATATAAGACTTCAGTCTTATTTGTGTTAATGGTAAGGCCAAAGTCTGAGCATGCTCTTGAGAAGTCACTGACGATGCTCTGTAGATCGTCTTCAGAGCAGGCATTTAGGGCGCAGTCGTCAGCTATGTATGTGTTTAAATGTGTTTATTTACAATTTGTGAATAAGGTCCATTATGTACCAATACAAACATACATATTTTTTTTGCGGGAGGTGGGGGCAGGTGGGAAGTCCCATCCACCCCCACCCACTGAAACAAAAATCATGGTTACGCCCATGCATTAAATAATGAGATAGGATGTCTGAAACAGTCAGTAAAACCAACAACTTAGCAGAGTTTAATTTATTGATTACCATGCATGATTAGATTGATATATGAAATGCTTTGGACGTAATTATCTTCATGTTTGAAGTCACGTCTCTACTGTATAAGAAGATGAGAACTTAGGAAGACAACTTAAAAGAATAGAAGAGCGTGTCATTGAAAGAGACTACCCGAGGATGGGAGGAGTGGAGAAAGACGATCAACAGATCCCGTGTGGCGCCCCACGGTTTAAAAGACTAGGGATAGGTAAGATGAAGGTACTGGAACAAAAGAAGAACGAGTTCATGTCATTGTGTTATCATATGCACAGTGCTAGGAGACTGTTGCTAAGACGTACAAGATTGGTTTGTCGAAAAACAATAACAAGCAAGCAAAATATCTATCATTATATAATTCTCTTCTTCCCTCAAAAGTTTGGACGAGCAAGAAGTAAAGGAAAGATCACTCTCTTTTTATGCGGGTAGAGTTATCCCATGTAAAGAACCCGTCACAAAATAACAATGCGGACCGTTGTGACCAAGAATGATCACTCTTTCTTTTATTTCTACCTCACGTAAAAAAGAGGGAGGTGGGGGGAGAACAAGTAAACTTTCTCTTTAAACATTGTATACACTTGCCTATATTTATGTGTGTATTTTTTGTAAACACGTCAACAACTGGTGTCATTAAAATTGTTGCAATTTTATTTTCTGTAACGTAGTTTTCATTTCGCTCCCTCTTATTGCCTTTCATTTCCTAACCATGGCCACCGCTTCACGTATATTTCGTGGAGTCAACAGGTTTTTCAATGTGCTCGAAATTCCTGCACCAGGTAACTGTTTATTTTTTATCAGTCGCATATTTCTGGAAAAATGTCATCGACGAAACTGTTGCTCCCAAACTTTGCAAGATGGCTGTTAGCTTTGTTTGCGAACATCTCTCTATAGATACATGTATAATTCTCTTCATGGCAAGTTCGAGGCTCAATGTTACCCTACAAAAAAATAGTGTGTGTGTGTGGGGGGGAGGAACAAGTAGTATTCACACGTCACAAAATAGAAGGGCCGTTCTGACGAAGATGTCATTGAAAGAACACTTTTTTTTTATTTCTACCCTAGGTAAATTTAGCGGCAACAAAAAGGGGTGGGTGAGGAGAACACGTAATCTTTTCTGTATTTACCTGTCACTAAATAGCAGGGCCGGACTCAACCTTGTGGAGCCCTATGCAAAACTAATTTCGCAGGGCCAAGTTTGGGTAGGGATACGGATAATAAGTAAAATTATATTAATGAGAAAATAAATTCGTCTTTGCATTTTATTAGTTTTTTGCTGCCTACGGAATTACTTTACGAGCCTTAAGTATAGCAAAGCCATACAGTAGTATATCAGACAAACCAGGCAGAGTGTATCTGACGTGCCCATGGCATTCAGTACACTGAGGTTTTTGTCAAATCTAGCATGTGAAGTCTGGACTTGGCGGCCTGTGCGAAACGTGAAAAACTCGGCAAATCGGACAGAAAGGCATATACCTGCACAGTGCTGTGGAGCACTTAAGAGCAGGACAAGACACGCAGGAAGTCTCTGGTCATCCACTGCACCCAAACTTGTCCCCGGACGTCTTGACCAAATCTTGCTTCCGGAAAAGGATGGGCTATAGGGCGAGAGAGTGAGGTCGACGTGTTGCGCGAATCCTCCTCACTATAATCCAAATTCCAGCGCAAGTCACTTGTCATCCCCCCCAACCCCAGTGCAAAGCCCTCAGCCCACTGGATGACAAAGTGGTCATCATCGAACCACGATGGACGAACTATATATATATATATATATATATATATATATATATATATCAGACAAATTATGTTTCCTACATAGATCACGCTCAATAGCAGGAATTAACAAATGTTTCAATCTATCTTCAAGTCAGAGGCGTCACTAGGGTGGGTGTCACCCGGTGCGGTAAAATCAGGGTGTCACCCCCCCCCCCCCCAGCGTTCCACTTATTCTTCCAATAAAAAACTATCGTTGTTCAGTTGCTGTTTTTTGCGCAATAATACAGTTCGTTGATTGCTGCTACACAAAGTTTAAATGAGTATCGATTATGTTTTTTTCTCTTACATATTATCGTTAATCATTACATACATTAACATCTAAGATTTTTTTAAATAGAAAGAAATTAAAAACCAACTGAGCATGCTTTGCTAAGTAAACATTAAACAGCTCTTAATGGAAACTTGTGAACATTATAATCACATATAGTGGTAGTTTCATGAGGACAACTAATGAAAAATGCAACTTAATGAAAAGTATATTGATAGGTAAAAAAAAAAATTTAAAGAATTTTTTTAACATATAAAAGTTTACAATAACTTTAGAAAATAAATATTTAAATTTCCTTTTCAGGATTTCAAATTAGAAAACTTATAAAAAAACACTTTAAACTCAATATCTATTGCGACTTCGTTTTCAATGAGCAGATTTGCTTGATTTGATTTCAAAAAAAAGTTGTTAATTAATGTTTTAATGAGAGAACGTTGTTAGTTGATGTCTAATAAGAGACCGATATTAGTTAATGTTTGAATGAGAGAACGTTGTTAGTTGATGTTTTAATGAGAGGACGTTATTAGTTGATTTTTAATGCGAGAACATTGTTAGTTAATGTTTTAATGAGAGAACGTTGTTAGTTAACTCTTTAACCCCGCAACGACGCTCACATCGTTGATTCTATCTAGATATAAAGCTATAAATTCCGTCCAAACGTGGAAAATAATTTCGGTATCAAAGAGTTAATGTTTTAATTTTAATAAGAGAACGTTGTTAGTTGATGTTTTAATGAGAGAACGTTATTAGTTGATGTTTTAATGAGAGAACGTTATTATTTAAAGTTTTAATGAGAAAACGTTGTTAGTTAATGTTTTAATAAGAGAAGGTTGTTAGTTGATGTTTTAATGAGAGAACTTTATTAGTTGATGTTTTAATAAGAGAACGTCATTAGTTGATGCTTTAATGAGAGAACGTTATTTGTTAATGTTTTAATAAGAGAATGTTGGTAGTTGATGTTTTAATGAGAGAACGTTGTTAGTTGATGTTTTAATGAGAGAACGTTGTTAGTTAATGTTTTAATCAGAGAACGTTTTTAGTTAAATTTAGTTTTGCAAAGCTTCTTTTCACATGACGCCTTGTAAACATGCATTTGGCAAGAAACAGTTAAAGGTTTAATTCAAAGGCTGGTAGAGATTCGTTGTCGTCTTTCAAAACTTTGCTGTATTCTAGTATTCTAGTTTTGGTATTTCTGTTCACATATCTTGCCGTCAAACCCAATATAAAAAAGATTGATGCACTCAGTGTTAACTTCTTGCTCTCTATTTGAATAGTAAATCTTAAGAATACTTTCCTGATATTTTCATATTGTTGAAACGTATTTTTCTTTTGCATTAACAAGCTAGTTTGATTTGAGAAAAGTTATCTTAATAACATTTTGAGCTAACGTTTCACATATTTTGTAGAGTAAATGTTTAAGTGCTCGAGCTTAGCCACCACTTTGAAAATAATTAACACTTTAATTTGAAGGTACTTTTTTGTTTAGTTTACTTTTTTGAGTACATCTGCCAATAAGAAAGTCAAGCAATGAAAGTTATACGTGTATTCACAGACAGCTGGCAATCATATTTGTGCTGCGCCTCTAGTGTTTGTATTTTCAGATAGACGGCAAAGATTTTCGCCGTCACACTTTCATAAAATCTTTCTTTCATGGGTCTAACAGCAAAACCATGAGCACACCAGCGATTTGTTCATATGACACGCTATCGTTGATTATATTATACTATCTATTAGTATTAGTGGCAAAGAAAGAAAACCCTTTTTTCTAGAGAACCAAGAAAGTATAATTAGAAAATATTTTCCGATTAAGAATTTGGACCACATAGCAAGTAAACGGTGTACACATCCATTCAAGTTTCTTTTCTGTTCTTCATTTATTACTGCCTGCACTTCTTCATGAATCCTTGACATTGTAGCTGCATTACCATGTCCCTGAGCTCATCATATCGATACGTTAAGCCCATCTCTTTTCAGTCGTTTTAAATTATCAGAACTGATACACCATATTTGGCCCACATTAAGAGGAATATCCTAAATTTCTGTCATTTCAACATAACCATTGCTACTGTTAATATATCTTACAACTTCAGAGATCTATGTTAGGTGTGCTGTAATACAAGGTACCAGAGTACCTTGCAGCTTTTATGTCTCTGATATCTCTGATAAGTATATCCCTTAAGTGGTTTGCTAAAACATTTATATACATTTTTGGTACAAGCTTGGAAAGTAACTTCTTTTATCATTGCTGACTTGCGATCGTATAAGTTATTATTTCAGCACTGGCTCATATTTGGATAACATTTTCACAATCCCGAGAAAAAAAATTCATTATTCAATGAAAAGTCTTCACAGTTCGGCCACCATATACCAACTTTTTCTTTGCTAGAAACAATGCGATAGTAAGCAATCTATAATACAAGATGTTCCTCTGTTTTCCCATCTAAACGTCAATCATAGCAATCACGTCCTTGTCAATTTTTGGAAGCTAAAGTCCTGCTCCCAAAATGTTCCTAATTTGAAAGCCTGATAAATGTTCTTCAGTCTTCTCTCGAGTTTCTCGTTGTGGACATGTCCACTATTTATCAGAGAAGAAAATCTTGCTATTGATGTTTTCCCATTTAGAATAATTTTATTCAATAATTTCTAAGCTTTATGATTTTGCTTCTGTCACATTTTAAAGTTGGTATTTTTTAATTATTTTTTTAAGTGCCTTTTTACACTTGGGTGTCACCCCTATCGGGTGTCACCCGGTGCGGACCGCACCCCCCGCACCTGCGTAGTGACGCCTCTGCTTCAAGTATTAATGATTCTGTTTCCTACAAAGATCACGCTCAATAGGAAGAATTAACAAATGTTTCAATCTATCTTCGAGTATTGTTGATTCTGTTTCCTACACAGATCACGCTCAATAGGAAGAATTAACAAATGTTTCAATCTAGCTTCGAGTATTATTAATTCTGTTTCCTACAAAGATCACGCTCAATAGCAAGAATTAACAAATGTTTCAATCTATCTTCGAGTATTGTTGATTCTGTTTCCTACAAAGATCACGCTCAATAGCAAGAATTAACAAATGTTTCAATCTATCTTCGAGTATTGTTGGTTCTTTTTCCTACAAAGATCACGCTCAATAGCAAGAATTAACAAATGTTTTAATCCATCTTCGAGAATTGTTGGCCTCAAGTAATTATTCATTAGTTTGAGGCGCGAGAAGTTGATTTCACCATATTTCACAATTACGGTTATTGCATAATGCCGTTTTTTTTTCATTGTGCTTAGGATTGGAGTTTTCCATTTTGAATGACACCGTAAATTGAAAAGTTTTATGTATATATTTCCGGAAATTTTTTTTTTTTTTTTTTTTTTTTTGAGTTTTCAAAAGATTTTAATTTCCGGAGATTTCCATGACATGCTCGTATATTTTGCAATTTTAGGAGATTTCCAGGAGCTCCTGGTAAATCATGCGGGAAATCTGTTCTATGTTATGAAATGGTTTAATTTAATAATTTATGCACCTAAAATTAGAGCGGGTCCTATGAAAGTGCGGGACTCACTGCGGTCGCATAGGTTTTAGTGGCCTAAGGTCGGCCCTGCAAAATAGCGTCGTATGCTACTTTTAAAAAATACTTTAAAAAAAAAAAGTTATCTAAATGGAACAATTTAAAAAAAAACACATAAATATTATAGATGGACTTAACAAGACAAAAATGATGTTTCTTCTTTTTCTTCTTCGTTCTCATTGTTATGTTGGAGGGTGCAGATCACTACACCAATATATAAGATTAACTGCGCAGTGGTTTCCAAATCAGGGAGCTCTCCATATAGTTTTCTTTCTATTGGGATCAGTGTCTTATAAGGGCCTCTTGGTAAAGGGCGCAGTCTTGGCGGACGTGGTCGGCATTCTCTGCTGAAACTCCACCTGGGCAAATGTCACTGGTTCCAATTTTGAGTTTCCGGTACATGTGTTGTCGCATTCTGTTGTGTCCAGTCCTAAGTGGAAAGATTAGACGTTGATCTTGTCGGGATAGCTTATAGTAAGTATCATCTTTCTTGTGATTTGGATGTGAGCTCGGCCATTTCTCATTTATTTTATTTACAATTAATTTCTTCATTTCTTTCTAGTAGAGTGCAGAGTTTGATGTTTATTGAATAATAACAATATTGTTAAGAATCTTCTCTCTCTTATCGCATGCGTTCTGTAAACACTGCTAAAGACACAACACATCAAGAACCTGATAACAAGAGCTCCAAAAAAATCTGGTACTTTAATGAAAGGATAAGTAGATAACAGCCAATACTAGACAATTGGCTACACATCAACAACTTCAAATGTTACACTGTGCATCACCGTACAAAACTCTACTGTCTTTATCTCTCCTTGGACTTGTACATAACACTTGAGGACTCCACCAGGACCGACTTTATAGCCACACTAGCAGTCCCAGTCTCCTCCGTGTCCTGTCTTGAACTGCCGCTTTTTTACACACTGTGTCTATGGTCTACGCAGTCTTTCGATAACATGACCATAACAGTGGTCATTTCTGCGTGTAATTTTAGTACTGTCCCTTGTCCATCTCCTGAGTTCACGTGTGTCAGCTGAGCCTACAGTTAACCTTTTCGCGACGCCAATAAATTTATAACAATATACTGCAACTTCGTAGTAGTCGCACAAAGATAATCCAATTTAGAAATGTAATTGCATCCGCATAATAGCAGTATCAAAGATATATGTAATACTAAGTCCTCTAGATTACAGTGGGTGACTGAATAACCTCATAATATTTATCCAGTTTTAAGTAAAAAAAAAAAAACTACTAAAAATAAGTGTACTATGTCTCTACTGACGTCTGACACTAAGTAACTCCCCCAATCAACTGACTTCAAGTGACTACTGGCTAAAAGTCATTCTTACTACCTCATTCGGTCAGAGGTTTCTCTTGCTTTTTACACGCTTGACCCAAGGATAACAGTTACGTCAAGCGACAGTTAGATAATTGTTTCAAGATTCCATTAGATGGCTGCCTGGTCGAGCGGTTTGCACGCTGGACTGTCGTATCGATTTACCGATGGTCCCGGGTTCAAACCCTGCCCGCTCCCATCCCCCGTCATCCTGCGGGAGGTTTGGACTAGGAAATAACTATCTTCAACACTGAAGGAATTTCCGAAACATGTAAAACAAAACAAAACAAGATCCAGGAATGGGAGAGGTAGAAATAAAAGGTCCATATATGTAAGAGGACCAAACCTATTTAGCTATATTTTTGAATACTAAAAGAGTTGGACTAATTATCTTAATGGGTATCAATCAAATAATTACCAATAACTAATTAAATAATTGTTGTTGTTTTTACAGATTGATTCGTGTCTTGTCTACGCGAATAAATAAGTGTGCCTAGTTTCAATTAGGTGTTGGCGAAATAACGTTTACAAACTTTCTACCTAGCTGACAGACAGACAGACAGACAGACAGGGTAATTCAATACAAGCTTAGTAAAAAGAGCAGACGACTTTGCATTACAAATCAAAATACTCGTACGTTACGCAAAGGCGGTTTTATTTTCTATATGCTACATGGCTGGAAATGAGATTTTTTATTTTAACTTGAAATCTAGTTACTATTTGAAGCCCCGCCTCTGCGGGAGGAGTTAAACACTGGGAATAAAAAACGCGGCCTGCGCTAGATTAGCTTTTTACTCAACTGATACATTGTAATCTAGATACTAATTGATTTATTTTGTAAAATCTCCTTTCTAATTGGTGTGGGAAGCGTTGTCGAGAGGCTAAGTGTGGCTTAAGCTTGGCTTGGCTACCTAGAAGGAGACTCGAGGTTCGACACCCGGGCAGAGTGTTAACTGAGCGCCAACTCCTAGATAACCCCTCCCCCCTCCACGGGTCCACAAATGAGATTGGACCAAAGCGCTCTGAGCATGCTATAAGCATGACAGAAGCGCAATATAAGAGCTATAGTAATGAATAATAATAATAATAATTGGTATGATTTCAAAAATGATGTCTATAAATGACTGTGAGATAAAAGAGATTAAGTTTTAATTTGTTGTTTGTTGAAGTTACCAACAACAAGAGACATGACTGTGATTCCATGTGGAAACAAGAGACTTTTTATCACATATTGGGCTGCATGTTTCATACTTAATGGACTTCAAACACAAAGCGTCGGCACAAACTTTTTAGAAGATACTGATTCGAATGTAAACTTTCGAAGTAAGACTAAGGTACCTAGTTCTAGTGACATTAACGCGTGTCATCAGAACTGCTACAAAAGGTACTTGGATCCAGGTTACTGTGACCTCACACGTCCTGAACTCAAACACTGTAAACAATTTCAAACTGAGTGTCAGAAAACATTCCAGAACAACCAGACCGAGTTTGATACATTTGCCGACACGAAAATAATATGTAAATATGGGTATTACATGATTTCAACTTGTTTGTTTGATAGTGTCTCTACAAATGACAATTCTACAGTACTACAAGATAGTCGTGCAAAGAAAATAGGTGTAAAATATGAGACCTCTGATATTAAATTCATAAACAATTTCTATAATAAACTCATGACAATGGCGCCTGTGACTGACTGGAACAGTGGCTTTACATATGTTAATGAAGAAATTTATAAACTTCATGCTGAGAACAGATCAGAACCTCTCTTCTGGAATATAAGGCTGCGGTCGAATCTAGACACACACTATAACATGTATGATACGTTTAACAAATGTCTAAATACAACTTACTTTCACTCGATGAATATATCTTTCTATCCTCCAAAAGTCATCTATGCTTTACCTACATGTAATATCTTTGAATCCACTGCCAAAATTTCGGTCGCTTTGGCGCTGGATAATACAGAACTTACTCTGGTTTACAACAGTTTTGAGATCAGTAAAGACCATAGTGACTGGTATATAATTCAATGTGACTTACACAAATCCTTTTACCAAGAAGATGTTTACCCTTGTCGAGTGCAGGAATGCGATAGATTAGTTCTTCTGCTTGATGGACAATGTAAAAGACCTCAATTGTTAGTTTTGGCATTTCCAGTGACTTCTTTCCTTGACTTTGATCCCGTGATACTTTTCAACTACACACAATGTTTTCTTAATGAACATTCTAATCTTCATGTAAACGAGAGCTCACAACTTCCTGTTATTGACTACCTGATGCTGAGAAACGAAAAGCATGCCATTTTGACATTTCAGGTTTATGTAAATATTTTGAGCAATAATGAACTTGAACATTTTCCACTTATAATGAACATGACCTGGTCAATGTTTACTTTAATTAAACATTTCAAAATAAACAATCAAAATAGAAGCTCTTTGTTAGATAAACAGTCGAACGACTTGGTTACAAATAAAGTTTGTGTCAATTTTAGCGAACATTACTTTAATTGGCAAATTACGGCATTGTCATCTACTGATTTCGTCTGCTTTGACGTCATTTTAAATGAGACATTTTATTTCGACAAAAAAGAGTTACGATTACAGTTAAATTGTATTGAACATTTGGGTTTGTCAGAAGAATCATTGGCAAATGATGCTAGCCTAGTATCAAAAAGTGCCATAGCTAAAGGGCTATTATATTTTGTACTTGTATGCTTATGTGGCGTATGTGCGGTGGTTGAGCGTTAAAGCGCTTGCAATCCGAACCGGAATTCGGAGTTAAAATCCTGGTGAGGACTGGGAATTTTAATTCCGTGATGCTCGGGCGACTCTCAGTCCAACCATCTCTACTCTCTACTTGGTACATTGCTTATCTCGGATCATATTGCCATTAGAGCATGGAATGGTTTGCCTGAGCTAGCCAGGAAAACCAGTGACTTGGCAGAATTTAAGTCACTGGTAAATATGCATGACTGAATGCATGACGCGTAGGACGTAATCATCTTCTTTTTGAAGTAACGTCTGTATTATATAAGATAAGATAAGATATTGAAACTTTTACAATTATTTATTTTCCTTAAGAAAACGTGAATCGATAAGAGCAATTGATTAGCCGATTTTTTTTTGGTTTGGTAACAAGTTAAATTAATTCTACAGTAGTGAGATATATAAAGTAATTCTAAATGTGGAGTTCTTCCCCTTTGATCTTGTTTTTTTTTTTTTTTTGTTCTTTTTTGTTCTTGTTTTATTTATATTTGCATGTTGTCATGAACAATTAATACATTTAACTGCTTAAAGTGATAGTTGTAGTAAAAAAGATCCATTTTCAGACCTTGAGATTTATAACGATGGTGTATTGTAGCAAGCACAACGACGAACCCCTTTTACTATCTGCCACTAAAGTCAGGTACCCAATTGAATTGGATGAACACAGGTTCGTCCTGAGAATACCAAAATTCAAAATCCCAATCTTCACCGAGAATGCCGACCACGTCCTCCAAGACTGCGCTCTTTACCAAGAGGCCCGTCTAAGACACTGGCCGCAAAACACCCCAATAGAAAGAAAACTATATGGAGAGCTCCCTGACTTGGAAACCACTGCGCAGTTCATCTCAGATATTGGTGTAGTGATCTGAACCCTCCAACATAACAATGAGAACGAAGAAGAAGAAGAAGAAGACCGAGAATTAAGCTCAGGACCCCTGGTTTAGAATCCAACCCACAACGCTTCCCCGTCATAGTTGTAGTGTTATTAATAGTTTATTTTTGTTTACACTGTCTAATATAATTAAAAAAAAACATCCAAATATTTTGAAGAGCTACTTCAGTTTCGAAGTTTTTAATTGCAAGAGTTATCTTCTAATTCTGATTAGCACAGGAGGCGCGGTGGCTGAGCGGTAAAGCTCTTTGCTTTTGAATTGGGGTTAGGGATTCCAATCCTGTTGAAGACTGGTATTTTTAATGTATTTATAATATAATCATCTGCTCAATAGGTCCCCAATGTCTAAAAGAGGATTTTTTTTTTCGATTAGCACAAAATACAATGTTTATTAGAATGGTATAACGAAAGGTGTAATTATCTTATCTGAAATATTACAGACAATACTTTAAAAAAAAATCCGTCATACACATTTCATGAATCAGTCTAGTCATGCATGCTAATCAATGACTTAAACTCGGCTAAGTCATTGGATTTCCTGGCTGATTCAGGCAACCTATTCTATTCTCTAAATGGCACTAAGGAAGAAGGAGCGCTTGTACGAATTCATTCTATCGTATGGAATAATAATACCCTAGTATTTTTCTGATAATTTCATTAGGTATCGGGGTAGACCTGAGTCAACTATTATTGGTGTTGAAATAGAGTCATTTATTATTACAGTTTTTTTTTTCTATTCCTATTAGAAAATCCAGAATCCATTGATATAGGGGTGTACCGGATAGTACTTTTTGATATCCGGACTGAGCCGGATATGACCGGATAGTAAAATTTGATATTCGACCGGGGCCCGAGCCCGAATACCCAAGTGTCTTGTAAATAGCTTGTGTTGCTGAACATTTTACGAAACTGTTATATGGTATGCCTATATTGGTTGGTATTAGTTTTTTTTCCTTTTATTGTTTTAAATTCTGTTACTGATTGATTTATTCAAGCTAAACAGTATTTATAAACAATCTGTAAAGCATGAGTGTGTCTGTGTGCATGTACGATGCCACCAACTGTAAAGGATGCACATCTTTATTGTACTAAGAACGTACGTAAGAAACATTAAATGCAAAGAACGTATGTTAGAAACATCTTTCTTAATTATTACTGATTTTATTCGTGGTTTCAGTAACTGTTACAAAAGGGAACGATAGTAAACATATGGATGTCAGGTGTGTAAAAGTTGCCCTGGCCTGATACACAGTGGCTAAGTAGGCCTACGCATCTTAAGTAAAAAAAAAATAATAACAAAGAGTAAATTGACTGTCACAAATTATTAACTAATTAATTCCAAAGGTTTTCAGCAGGCTGTGTTGGTGAGCTTTGTCCAATGCCTTAGTAGTATAATACATTTTATTTCTTCGGTCAGTATAATCTAATCCGTTTGAAAAATCATTTAGGCCTGGTTTAGCTCAGACCTATACATTGTTAAAATAGTTTATATAAAAATATTTTCATGACAAGTAATTGAAACTGACATAATCTAAAATAAAGAACTCCTATTTTGAACTGGGACTCGACCGCTTAATGAGGTTGTGACTAAGAGTCACATAAGGTTTTCGCTATATGCCCTCCGACAGAATGAATTACGCATCTCAAGAGTTGCAATGATATAGAGACCAATATGAGCCAATATGAGGAAAGCAAAAACAGGGAAGCCCGCGAATAACTTGTCGCTATACTTTTATAGAGGACCTACCTGGGCATGCTACCCTGCCTCATAGTGGCGCCAGGGTGGAAACGATCGTAGGAGGAAACGATTAGGCTAAAGGGTAGCAAAACAAGACTCCCGTGGGGGAGCCTAAGGGGGGCGTGAGACCATCCTCATTGCACTGTGCGGAGTTGTTAAAAAGCTCCCACAATATTGTCACAATCCAGGCGCTGTTCCTCAAGGGGCCGTTACATAAATGGCGTGTCCTGCACGGTTAGCCTGGTATAGAAAAGGAAAATGGCAGGGGGTCTTAGTGTAAGTGGCCTCTTACCGCTAGTCTGACCCACCAACTAGACAGAACCGAGTATACTGTTCTCATTCAGGCCGGTAAGAGGGAGCATCTTGTTCACTTTTGCTGGCCTAGAGATCCAAGAACTGAGGTTCAACTCTACCTGACAGTTTCAAAAAGAAGAAGAATAGGACCTAAGAGTAGTAAGCACCAGTTAGGAAGAGACTTCAGACATTGCCAGTGACATTGGACTAGAGTAACGCCTTCAAAAAAAATCACCAAATTTAGAAATCCTTCAGGAGAGAAAACTCAGAAAGTAAATAAAACACTGAACCATAATCTTAGAATACAAAAATAAAATCTAATAAAATACTCAGCAAAATACAAAGATATGCTAGGACAAATCTATACAAATGCTTCTTTTTTCACTAGTACTAAAGCAGGAATGGGTTACCTGAGAAAAACCATTGACTTCGCAGAATTTAAGTCATTGGTTAACATACGATCGGACCTCATGATGACCTGCTAACTATTGTGAAGAAACGCAAGCTTAAAATGTATGGCCATATAACAAGATCTTTGGGACTCGCAAATACCTTCCTCCAGGGAACAGTATCAGGAAAAAAGAAGAAGAGGCAGACAGAGAAAGCGGTGGGAAGACAACATAAAAGAATGGACGGGCCTACCTTTGAAAGAGGTTTTAAACAGGGTAAAGGATATAAAGAAATGGAGAAAGACGGTCTACAAGTCTTGCTGGGCGCCCCAACGGTCCGCCAGACTTACGGATTGGTAAGGTAAGGTTAACATGCACGAAAAGATGTGTAAGAAGCATTATTTTTGGATATTCATTTTACATATTCTACTGTGCATTTATTTCATAATCACTTGACTCTTCATTGGGGATTTTTCATTTATGACCCATCATTTTTTCATTAGTCATTATATTATATTATTTGTATACTATATGTGTATAGAAAATATTATAATAATATTTTTATGTTTAAAAATACTTAAAGAAAAATCTCTACAAGTCTGATAAATATAAATTAAATATTATCTAACCCTAAAATTAACTTCGATCTAAATAATAAACATATCTATGACCTCTGTGGTGAAAATGTAAAACATAGTTAAGGTTATAAAAAGGATCTAAAAAAAAAAAGGATCCTCGTGTTTGTGAGGTCGAGATCCTTCAATTATCAGACTCTGTGGAATGATGCTTTTGATATTGCCTAGAGTACTTTTAACAAAGCTTATATTAACTCTGACTGTCTGTATTTCTGTCTGTCTGGTGAAAATTTCTGTCTGTCTGGTGAAAATTTCTGTCTTGTGAAAATTTTGTACAAGTTATAATACTCCCACACACAGATTGAGCTGAAATTCACACAATAATTTATTCTACATGACAACACAATAATCAATTTAATCAAATAATTCAATTAGCTTTTTAACCATTGGTAATTAATTATTTCCTTTGCTTTTTTATAAGAAGGGAAAGAAATCGTACTCGACAGATGTGCTGTTATAAGTTGATTTAGTCCCTTTAAGCACACAAGCCCTGTGTTAGTTACTTTTTTTCATTTAAAAAATTAAAATCACATAGATACCTTCGTCTTCCCTCCTCCTTTCACAACTGGTCCAGACAAAAGATAGGATCATAGAGCACTGAGAAATTTAAATGTTAAACGAAAAAAAGTTGATAAAATTGTTCGAATCATACATATTTAGTATGTTTAGGACATTGTTATACTTAATTAAATGACTGATATAAACTAACCAGGGCTAGGATGTAATAATCATCAATTCTGAATGTACGTGTAAAACATGCTAAATCTAAAAGGTCAGATTCAGATAATGACATGACCCTTAAAAATATATACAAGATGTTCAAAACGAACAAGACGACATTCAACTTTTTTGTGTGGAAATAATGAAAAATAGGAATGTCTTTGTCACCGCTTGGTTTTATATTGTGTGACTGTTACTGTTGGTATACGTTAACTGTAGGCGTGGTGGTGACATGCGGGTTCATCTATAAACTTATTTACCGTAGGCTTAGTCAGGATCAATGCTCTATATAGTCTATACGTTCACACTTCACTTGAAAATGAGGAAAATGACTCCTTATGTAGCAGACACAAATAATACTTTAATATGTACAAATAATATCACTTGTAGAAAATGATACACACAAATCCAGAATGATTAATAGATATCCATCATAGAACGTTTCACAAAATACTGTAAAATAAATAACTTAATAGTGAGTAATAGTGGCTGCTCACTCTTGTGACTGTTACAAATAACTTTAACAACTTATTCTATCAACTGCTTGTACCAACTACTTTCTAGTGACTGCCTCAAAGTATCTCACTCAACTGACTGTCTCACACATGGTTACAAGTATTCACTTTATGAAAACATGGGTAGTGAATTGGATACACAACATAGTAAATGGGGTATCCACTCAATGGCACCAACTTTGAGGTGGTGACAGTCTTCGTTTCCGAAGATTAAGGGTGAGTGCAGTGTTTCATATGACTATGCAAAACCAGTTGCGACCTAAATATTTTGTCACATCTAAAGCCGACAAAGTTGTTGATGTCTCAAATTCGTATCACTGGAGCCTTGTGAGAGCACTCCATATCTCCTTAAGAACTTTAGAGTCAATCTTTCACGGAGAGACAACTGACGACTGGTTTGATCTTTAAAGTGTTTTTTTTGTTTTGTTGTGCTGGGGGGGGGGCACGTTGGAAGCTAGAGGATTTATCGCCAACGTTGTCTGCCGCAAAACTGTTTCAGGATGGGGGGGGGGGAGACCTCGTATACACCGCCCTCTTTTAAACTCAGAAAACTTCTGCACGCCATGAAAACTTTTACATGCCGTACAAACTTTTGCACGCCATACAAACTTCTGCATGCAGTACAAACTTCTGAGCGCCATACAAACTTCTGAGGCCATACAAACTTTAGCACGCTATACAAACTTCTGCATGCAGTACAAACTTCTGAGCGCCATACAAACTTCTGCACGCAGTACAAACTTCTGAGCGCCATACAAACTTCTGCACGCAGTACAAACTTCTGCACGCAGTACAAACTTCTGCACGCCGTACAAACTTCTGCATGCAGTACAAACTTCTGCATGCAGTACAAGCTTCTGCAAGTCGTACAAACTTCTGAGCGCCATACAAACATTTGCACGCCGTACAATGTCAAATGTTAAAGTTGGCTATTAAATCTAAATAGTAATTATGACAACAAGAAACAGTATCTGACTAATTGAATTTCATGCCTTTAGGGGTTTATTTCATCCTGTTTAAAATACAATGCAACACGATAATGGCACAGTATTTATACAAAATAAACAAAGAGCTGATAGCTGTTTTTTTGTCATATTTATAATTTTAGTGTACTATTTCGCACTGTAGAATCAAGCTCTACACTCTCATTCCTTTGTAGCACAAAAAAGTTTGAATGTAAATGACATTTTCGACTTTCAACCTTTTGACTTCAAAAACTTATTTAACAACAAAAGAGAAACTAATTAGCGATTATAAATGTGATATGATACTCAAGGATCAGATGCTGCTGAATGAGGTATTGTTTAAATGACAGTTCAATTCGTGTCCTCTATAATGATGCCTATCTGTCTTGTAGTTAATTGATGACTGTCTGATTTCGACTTATTAATCTGAGTTTCTGATGCGGGTTTCTTTCAATCCAATGGACAAACAAGAAAATAGACTTATACAAGAGGAGAGATAAGTCCAGACAATGGAACAATTTATATGAAGTTTTAATCCGACAAAAAGGCCACAAATGACGGCTCTGTCGATAAATACGTTCTATCCTTATGAAATCAGACAGTCACCAACGGATTATCTGTTTCTAAGTAGTCTCTAACCCACTAAAATATGTCTCTAAGTAGTCTCTAACAAACTAAAAGATGTCTCTAAGTAGTCTCTAACCCACTAAAATATGTCTTTAAGTAGTCTCTAACCCACTAAAATCTGTCTCTCTCTAACCCACTAAAATCTGTCTCTAAGTAGTCTCTAACAAACTAAAATCTGTCTCTGATTAGTCTCTAACCCACAAAAATCTGTCTCTAAGTAGTCTCTAACCCACTAAAATCTGTCTCTAA
>JADKLZ010000130.1:37721743-37736057 GCA_021533235.1 Biomphalaria straminea | reverse complement strand
ATAATTGTAATCAAACTGAATTTCCATTAGATTGGATCAATAAAATTATCTTATCTTATCTATCTTATCTTATATGTGTGTGTGTGTGTGTGTGTGTGAGTCTTTGTGTTGGTGCATAATTAATCTTTATTACATTCTGATTCTTCATTCTTTATTGTGCCCTAGAATATGGTCTTCCTGGAAATATAGAGGAAAAGCAGTGTTTCTGGTATTGAAAGTTAACAAAATGCATATTCTGAGATATCTACAAGTGCATTAAAATGTATTATTTCAAAAACCTAATGTGAGACTTTTACTGAATTAGACCCTCCCGTACCGTTCGGCGCATATGGCGGCAAGCTACAGAAATCTGTCACTGCCAATGTCTGAAGCCTCTACACCCCTGCTCTAAGGGCCTTCATGAAAGTGTTGCACCAGGTTGCACTAGGATGTCAACGCAACTCTTTTTATGCGTAATTCATTTTGTCGGAGAACACGTCCCGCAAACCTAATGCGACGGTCTTTTACAACCTTACTAACGGATCAACTCCCAGTTTGGCAAAGGATTTCCTTGATTTAGACCCGATCTCTGTAACTGAGTCCTAAAATCTGTCTTAGCCATCTTTGTTGAGCCACATTTACTGTTATCCAATTTCAGTGCACTTTATTAATGGAGCCCAGCCACTGGTAGAAATGTGTAAACTCTCTTGGCTATGCTCTTGGAATTAGATTACTGTACTTGCTTTAGATTTTATATCGAAATGGCAAGTTTTATCGTTAAAATCATCTGTTGGAGGGGGGGTTAAACTTTTAAAAATCTCTGGAATTATTTGTTTTTTTTTTAACCCCATTTAGCTACAATCATAGAATTTGGTGACTGTAGTTTACTTCTGAATAATACTATACTTCAAAACTCTCGGTATGAAGATTTCAAATGCAAAACCATGTAGAGGAGTGGATTTAAACTCAAAAACCCCCGTTTGCTTGGCTACGCTCAAATAGTTTTAGCGTAAATTTCTTTTTTCTTATATTGAAAAGGTTTTTTCTTAGCATCAAACCTCTCTGAATTAAGGTTTAAACTCAAAAACCACATTGGCTACGATCTTAGCATTTTGAGAGCGTAATTTGCTCTTTTTTAAATATTTACGAGGTATATTTTCGCTTCAAACCCCACTGCAGTGGGGGGGGGGGGGCTTAAACACAAAACCCCCTTTAGCTACACTCATAGAATTTGGAGTCTGTAATTTGGTTTTTTATATTGAAGAGGGTGTTTATCGTAAATTTTGGATAGGGGGTTAAAAAATAAAAATCTACTTAGCTTTGTTCTTGGAATTTGGGGTTTTTCGTTTGCAATTTTTTTGTTTTGTTTTATAAAAGAAGGGCATTCAACTGCAAAAAAACTAGTAAGTATGTTAAACTCAAAAAAAAACTTGGCTGCACTGGGGCAAATGGTGGTTTAGTATTAAAATCTCACCTAAAATAAACAAAATAAAAGCAAAAAAATTAGTCACTAAATTCCGACACCACCAAACTGCAGGTGGGGGATTTATTTCGGTGGGGTGAGGTGTACCCGCCCGTCCCATGTGATAGTCAAGCTTTTCATGCATGTTTATCAATGACTTAAACTCTGATAGAGTGCTAAGTCCTTGGGTTTTCCTGGACAAAAAAAAACAACCTAAAACTTAGATCATAGTAGATCACTTAAAACGTAAAGCCGTGTTGACAAAGAGCACGTAACTTCTCTGACTTCTGCCATCGAATAATTGTATCAGAGTGAGTCTGGTGTGAATGAACATTTATTTTTTAAATAACGTTTTGTTTTGTATAATGCACAAATTGTAAGAAATTCCCTTACGGACAATTAAGATTATTATTATTATGTTAGAAAAGAACTAGTGTTCATTCTCTGGAGCAGCCATGGTCGAGTTTCGTTAAAGGGAGACAAAATTCATCGTATTCTCTTTCTCAGTTTCCATTGAGGAATTTTCTGGTGATGTGGCAGGTCTGCAGCAGTACTGCCCTCTGACAGGTAACGATAATGTTCCTAGGAATGCCAAGGGCCACAAAGGTATCTGTGAGGTCAGTTGTTATTATCCCCTCAGTTGATAAGACAATGGGGTATATCTTATATAATACAGACGTTACTTCAAAAAAGAAGATATATTGTTATTTTAGATAACTTCCATAAACGCTAAAATTCGAAGCCTAGGTTCCGATACTTTCGCTGTTTATATTATTATTATTATAAAACGAAAATTGGAATTGAAATTGGAAACGAATCAAATGTAGTTCTTTTTGTTCAAACAAGTGTTTCCTTAGCTCTATGGAGATTCTGTTACAATAGATCCCGAGGCCATATTCTTTATATATATATATATATATATATATATATATTCTTTTACAGAAAAAACCCCATAAAGTTATAATAATATTAAGCCCCACCTCCAAAGGAGGAGTGGAAGATTAGAATCCAATAAATATCTCGAGACTAATTGCATAGTTTTTCCATTAGATAAAATAAACCTGTTATTTCTTTGCATTTAATGAAACGTGTAATTATAATTATATATTTCTGATTTTCGATTGTCTATTGTCTCTTTTCTAATTATTTAATTTTTTTAATTAATGTTTATAAATATCTGTACGATCAGATGCTTACATTTTTTATTTCTTTTTTATTATTATTTTCTTTTTTTGGAGTTTAAGCTACAAATAATCGTCAACATGACTGTATTACTAATTACAAGTCACACATTTTTGACTAAATTCTGGACTTTATTCTTCTTACTGTATGCACTGGAAGTGCAAAATGATGTGAATAGTCCGTTTGAATATCTAGATACAAGCCAAGACTTTCAAACTGATTCAGAGATAAATATCTCAACCTTATTTAAACATGACATAAGTTCTTGTCATCACTATTGCAACAAACTTAAACCTATTCCGGGTTATTGTGACCTGAGATGCCCCGTTCTAGGACAGTGTTGTAAGAAATTCAGTTTGGAGTGTCCGAGTACATTTTACGAAAACGAAACCAGTTTGATAAGTTTTGCCAACTCTCGAATCATCTGTGAATCTAGAACTTTTATTATCAAGAATTGTCGGAATAACTTTAATATATCCAATTCTATATTGTTGCAACGAAATGTTGAGGAGGATGCACCTTTAGGCAATATAAATATAGGAGCAAATAAAAGCTTCCTAGATGAAATCAAGAACATTGTGCCAGTAACCGACCTGGTGACTGGCTTTTCCTACATTAATTTGGAAGTTTTCAAACGCCTCGCAGACAATAGATCAGAACCTGTCTTCTGGAATATTAAACTTCAGACAGATCATATGTACATGTATGAAGCTCATAATAAATCTCTGAATATCAACTACCTTCGTAACATGGAAACAGCTTTCGAGCCGCCAGAGTTTTTAATAACTAGAAATATTTTAGCCAAGTGTATATGGTCATTTCCAGGCGGTGATGAATTCAAATTCTCTATGCTTATGCAACTGCAAAATACAGAAGTCACTGTCATAGATATCAGCGAAAGTTGGGATAAAATTCCAGGTGGTTGGCAGGAAATTCAATGCGACGTTCTCACAACTTCTGACCATGGAGATTATCTCCCTTGCCAAGTGAAAGCGTGTAATAACATTAGCCATTTAATTGACGGACAATGCAAAGAATCTAAAACTATACTTCTGGCATATCCTGTCCCTCTTTTTTCAGATCTCGACCACACGAGCATTTTGAACTACATAAAATGTTATCTTTATGAACATTCTAATCTTTATTTAAACACGAGCTCGCATCGTCCTGCTATTGACTACATTATATGGAGAAAGGAAACGTATATAATGTTTACATTCAAAGTTTTAGTATCTTATATGATTAATAATAACATTAAATTACAAAAGAAATACTTTCAGAATATAAGGACCATGTCATGGTCAATGGTTACTCTAATTAAAAATAATAAAGCTACAGGACAAAACATTAATTTTCTATTTAAAAATATATCCAATGAATTCGAAACAATAAATGTATGTTTTGCTATGTTTACAGAAGAGTTGGATACGAAGATTACGGAACTTCTTGGTAAACACTTAGTTTGCTCTGATGTCCATGCTAATGAGTCATTTGTTTTAGACAAGAAAGAGTCGCAGTTAAACTTTAGTTGTAAACAATATTTAACTTCGACACAAGACGCAAATGTAAATACTGTAAGTCTTTTGTCGATATATGTCATTGTTTTGGGGCCATTTTTTTGGAAATACACATAGGCTTACGTTACAATGTAATTCATTTTATATGAAGTACTTTTTGTTACAGAATCTATATAATTCTACTAGTATCATACAAAGGCTACACCCGTCTATTTAATCCACGGCAATAAAATGTCTATTTGGACTTAAAATGGAACAACTTGCTTAATAACGGCCTATCCTTTCACCCCTCCCCCCCCGAGTTACACCACTCACACAAACTTTCTGAAATCCTACATGCAATGTTTTGACTATTTTCCTAGCTTCAAAATTAAAAAGGTGTGAATGAACATTCTGTTTCTCTTTATAGTTATAATGTTTTGTTTGGTATAATGCACAAATTGTAAGACAAATTTCCTTATGGACAATAAAGATTATTATTATGATAAAAGAACGAGTATTCTTTCTCTGGCGCAGCCAGGGTCGAGTTTCATAAATAATATTATTATTATTATTAGCGGTCCAGCAGATCAAAGGATAGGTGTAGGTGAAAGTTATGTTAGATGTGAATCTGGACCGAAAAAATGTAAATAATTGATTATTAAAAATATATAATTGATTCGCTAATTCAATTTTTTTTATTCCTTAGATAGCAAATACTTTTATTTTCGAACAAAAATAAACTTGAAATTAAATGAGTGTTTTTACCCAATAGGATCTTGGGGTCTCCACTTCTGAGATGACCACTGCTGGTTCCCATAAATCATTAGGTTTTTTTTGCATCCACACTTTGCTCCCAACCTGAATGTGTGGTCGCTCGGTGGGTTTTGCTGTTTTGTTATAATATTTTGCTTGATTACTTTTTCTTGCTTTCCAAGCATTTTCTTTTTTATCTGGGATTTGAGGTCTGAGATAGGCCTCCGTTGTCGGTAGATTTGTCCTCAGACGGCGGCCCATTAGCAGCCGTGCAGGTGAATGTCCATCTGGGCATGGAGCATTTCGAAATTGCAAAAGGGCCATATATGGGTCTTGACCCGACTTTCTTAGCTTTATTTAGAAGCTGTTTCACTGTTTGTATGGCACGTTCTGCCATACCATTAGACTGTGGACATCTGGGGCTAGACGTAATGTGCTTAAATCCCCAGCTTTAAGAAAATTTGAGAAATTCTTCACAAGCAAATGAGGGTCCATTGTCACTAATTACTTCCCTTAGGATACCATGTCGAACAAATTGTTATTTCATATGTATGATCACATCTGAAGATTTTAGTGTTGGGATAAGATTTATCTCAAAGAATTTACTGTAGTAATCTACAAGTAGGAAATAGTTCTTACCAAGATACTCGAAAATATCAACTCCAATTTTCTCCCAATGAAGTACAGGAGTATCATGGGGTAACAATGGCTCCTTTTGTTGGGACTTCTGGTGTTCGTTACACTCTGCACAGGTAGATACCATGTCTATAATCTGCTTTGACATTCCAGGCCAGAAGAACACCTCCTTAGCTGTAACAAGACATCTTTCGCGCCCAATATGACCTTGGTGAAGTATTTTAAGCATTTCTTTCTGCAATACTTTTGGTACTATTCACCTTTCTCCTTTAAAAAGTAAACCATCGCTTTCACTAAGTTCTTCTGTAAACCCAGAATATGCTCGAATTTCTAGCGGAATTTCAGCTCTCTTGCTTGGCCAGCCTATAATAATTTGGTTCTTTAACAGTCTTAAAACAGCATCATCTGCAGTGGCCTGCTGAAAAATGTTCATATACTTATCTGAAATGGGTAGACTATTGACGATGAGATGAACTTGTGCATCCCAGTCATCACTTGTAGATAAAGATGCTCTTAAGAGCGTGTCTGGAATAGACATTTCTTTGCCTGGCTTGTATTCCAGCAGTATTTCATATTTCATTAAACGAAGAAGCATCCGCTGAAGTCTATGTGGTGTAGATGCCAAAGGCTTTTTGATAATCGCTTCCAAAGGTTTGTGGTCTGTTTCAATCTTTATTGGCCTTCCATAGACATAATAATGGAAATGTTCCACTCCGAAGACAATGGCAAGCATTTCCTTTTCAATCTGGGCATATCTTTTTTCACATTCTGTTAGCGATCGTGAAGCATAAGCCACGGCCTTTCATTCTGCATTAATACTGCTCCAAGTCCCTCCTGTGAAGCATCCACAGATAACTTGACTGGCTGTGAAACATCATAAAGGCTAAAACAGGGGCGGTTGTGATCAAACTCTTTAGACAATCAACAGCCTTCTGATGTTGTTCCAACCATATCTATTCATTTTCTAAGTCATCGGACATCAAACAGCACCTTCGACACGGTAACATCGGTCACGCTTTAAAACGTTTTGCCCAAGTATCGTTTTGTCGGGTTTTTTGGTGGGGTGGGATTGAAAAAAATGGAAACCTCCATTCATGTCTAATAAATTGTAAAGTAAAAAAAAAAGGAAAATAAAAGTTTAGTTAAATCGTACTTTAATTATTTTTTATAAAGTCACTAACTTTAAAGTTTAATTAAAATTTCTACACTTTTTCAACATGTGGTCAGGATTGAAACGCACATCCCTGTTTTTTTTTATCATTTGTTAACAATCCTTATTATTATTTAAAATGTTGCAATTAACAGCTATCTGCATTTGAAGAAGGTAAAGTAAGATACTGGTAGAAGTTTAGGGAAGTGAATATTTGCTCTTTAGAAGTATTAAGAAACATTAAGAAACTAGAACAGACACAAAATAGAGCAGTGAGATTCATAACAAACGAATATTCACATTTCACAAGAGTAACACCTTTAGTAAAATCACTAAATTTAGAAAGTCTTCAGGATAGAAGACTTAAGAGTAAAGTAGCAATTATACACAAAACACTGAACCATAATCTCCAAATACAAAAACAAAACTTAATAAAATACTCAGAAAGACACAAAGATAAAGGCACATTCCTCGTCCCATATGCTAGGACAAATCTGTACAAATGCTCTTTCTTCCCTAGTGCCATTAGAGCATGGAATGGTTTGCCTGAGCTAGCCAGGAAAACTAGTGACTTGGCAGAATTTAAGTCACTGGTAAATATGCATGACTGAATGCATGACGCATAGGACATAATCATCTTCTTTTTTGAAGTAACGTCTGTATTATATAAGATAAGATAAGATATAACATGTTAAAAAGATTTCCAAAAGCTTCAATGTAATATTATGAATGGGATTGTTCTGAATTGTTTTTTGTGAACCACGTACTAGTGTTTAATTTCTCTTTAAAGTGGGGAACTGATTAGTGAGCTTGGTCAATATTTAGTGGTTTTGATCAATTCATTGACGGCAAACAATTATTTTTTTTAACTGTAGGACTATCAAGTACACCCTTTTTATAGTCTTAAGACTTATTATTGAAATGTTTAAATTATAGATTATAGATCTAAAAGTATTAGGAGAACCAACTCTAGAGAAAAAAACAAAAAGAACAACCTGGTTAGCTAGACATATAATAAGTTAATATAATGTTTAAAAATAGTACCATTATTTTCTTAAGGTTTTAATTCAAAAACAAGTTCAAGCGCCTCTTAGCCTCTCGACCACGCTTCCCACTGAGCTGTTTTACAGTAAATGCATACAAAAAGGAATTACATGTCTAGAGTTTAGAGTCTAGAGTTTAGAGTTTAGAGTCTAGAGTTTAGAGTCTAGAGTTTAGAGTCTAAAGTTTAGAGTCTAGAGTTTAGAGTCTAGAGTTTAGAGTTTAGAGTCTAGAGTTTAGAGTCTAGAGTTTAGAGTCTAGAGTTTAGAGTCTAGAGTTTAGAGTCTAGAGTTTAAACTACCACACGATTCTTTAGGGTTACACGTTTATGTAAGAAACGTTTTCTTTATTTAATCACTGATTTTATTATGGATAAATATTGCTACAATGTTAAATGAATAAGCTCAAGCCGTACCGTAGGCATACAGTCTAATTATTTATCCCTATGTCTCATTCAGCCCGCCTATCCCCCCTCCCCCCAAAAAAGTTGAAAAAGTTGTATAGTTTAGTTAATTTTTTACAGTTTAGTTTAACTACATTTTGAAATACAATAAAATTTTTAGTTTAACTACTTCATTTTAGATAAAAACTAGTTTTAGTTTAACTTTTAAAAATTAGTTTTATTCCCTTCACTAGGTATTTGCCATTTTTCTCAAAATAAATAAATTGTGGCTTAACAATCTCCTTGATTTGGACTCAGCAATTGTAATATTAGCCAAAGGGGGAGTAACTTGCAGACATCTTCGTGAGCCTGAAAATTCCAAAGAAGATTTACACAACTTGTCAGAGTGCTGTACTGCTTCAGATTTGCCAGAGTAAAAAAAAATTCTCAGTGGACATTCTTAAGGTCGACTACAATGCCATTTTGTTTTAATGATTCGCCATCCTGGCAATGCAGTTCTATAAAATTAATTATAAGCGTCAAAATACTGTCATAATACTGTGGGATTCGATGGGAAGTGTGGTCGAGAGGTTAAGTGCGGCTTGAGCTTGGCCTGGCTTGGCTACCTAGAAGGGGGCTCGAGGTTCGACACCCGACTCGGGCAGAGTTGTGTTTGCTGAGCGCCCAAAGGCAGCACCCTAAACCATCTCCTAGATACCCCCTCCCCCCACAAATGACATTGGACCAAAGCGCTCTGAGCATGCTGTAAGCATGAAAGTAGCACTATATAAAAGGTATGATAATAACTGTACTGGTGACATAATCGGGTTAACACTACATGATCAGCTATTACAGTCAAGGACAAGGGACACTTTTTTATAGGAGCATTACAAGTAGGTCTAAATACCACGTGATAAAGTCACGTAATACAAAGACTTCTAGGACCAGAAATAAGTGCCAAGTGTGCAAGAGATAGGCCACCTGTTCAGTACATCGGATTTTATCCGTTCCTGAGTGTTAGTGTAGTAGTACGAATCAAAGATGAGTTTAGTTTAGCATTTGTATGAGGGTTCTGTATGGCCAGTACAACAATCAATCTTACCTTTCCCCCATTAGCGCTGAGTGAACTCATGAGACACGCTTAACATGAACAAAGAAGCAGTAACACTAGTATTAGAACCCGGCACACAGTTCGAAAACCAAGCACTTGGCCACCGAGCCTCCAATGTAGTATTGGCTGTAATTTATTTATACATTTAATTGTCAGATTATTTTGGGATCCTTGTTGTAAAGTTCTCGAGGTCGATATTTTATGTTAACCCCTAGGGCTTTTAAATGATAAAGTTGGGACATAAAGAGAAAGTCCACTAAACGCGTAAAACAAAACTGTATTAAACAAGATTACAAAGAGAGTTTGTGTCATACACAAACTCAGAGGCCCCCTCGTCGGAGTCGGTTAAATCATATTTTCAAAAGCCTTTAGTGTTTTTTTTATCTAACCGTGACGGACAAAGCAACCAACAGAGCAAACGCACAAAAATATGCTTCTTTCATTCTAATGGGGGCACTAAACCAATTTTGTTTAAATCTGATTTTTTTAAAAGTTTAAGAAATTAGTTTAGAATAATGTCATGGCCGGGCTTTACGCTAGTACACGTGTGGTGAAATAGTTTCTATTTGTTTATGTTTGTGTAACGTCGTGAGAATTTGTTCACAACATTAATTTAGTGTGCTACTGTGTAAGTCTCTTTCGTCAGTTCATGTGCCGTTCTAGTTTAATAAATTGTAATGATAAATAAAGAAACACTGAAGAGTACCTAAAACAAGGCTTTATTAAACTAGAACGGCACATGAACTGACGAAAGAGACTTACACAGTAGCACACTAAATTAATGTTGTGAACACATTCTCACGACGTTACACAAACATAAACAAATAGAAACTATTTCACCACAACACGAAAGTCGCTGCTAAAAGTTCATTTTAAAAAATGTGCGTGATATCTTCTTATAGAGTGCATTTCTTATAGTCACATTTACTCCCTTACATTTACGTAATTGTTTTAGAATTGGTGTTTTGTTATTAAAAAATCGCTTGCATAATTAATTTTATAAATTAAACGGTTTGCTTTTAGAAAACTAAAAGTAGCCGTTGCACCTAAACTTTTCAAGCCGCATTTAATGGTGAAATAATATTTTTCATATCTCTTCTAGTTTTGGCGCTCTGAGTGTGACAGACGGACAGACGTACATTTTGCACAAACCTAACAGCGGCTTTTCGCTTACAGGCCCGCTAAAAAAATAAATAAATGTGTTGCCAAATAGTGTAATGTTTTACAAAAAAATATTGACAGTATCTTGCCCTACTTCCATTGGGAAAAGCTAAAAAAAAATGAATACAAACTAGCTAGCGGTTATTTTTATATGTTGCTATAATCCAATAATGAAATTAAAGTTTATGATTTGAAATAAATGTGTTTCTAAATGCAAGTAAACAATTTTAGATTACTTTCTGGGATGTATACTTTCTACTCTGACACTTTAAAATTATTACAAGTACAAGTGCTCTTTCTTCATGTTACTGTGTTGTTAATTTTATAAGGTAACCATAAACATTTATTATGCTATTTAATTTTTGTAGAGAAAGCAGGATGTTGATATGTACTATGTAATGTTGTGTGAGAGTAAGGGTCCGCAAGGTTGTCATTGCCGGAAGTGGTAATGGATGTAAGCACTCCACTACCTATAAAATGCTTCCTAATGGCTAGCGTCTCAAATAGCCTCTGACAACCAGTCCAACTCCGGACTTTACGTGTGGCTCAGATATTGAGTCCGGCGGAACTGTTCTTTCTAACAGAAGGGGCATAGGCGAGTGACTGGCGCCTTAACCAGTAAGCTTCGGGCAGGAGGGGCTCATTTGCCATGGCTGGCTACCCACCTAGGAGAAGGAAAACTCTGAATTCAAACATCTGCTGCCTTGCAGCTATACCCAATCATGGGAAAAGCTTCGGGAGTCAATCCTGAGGAAAAATCAGGAGCTGGCGACCCTAAGGCAGTTTGCAGCACCCAATGATACACTCTGGCAGAACCTGCGACGCTGTTAACCCCAAACTATGTCGGCACTGCCGTTTCTTTGGATACATCAGCTGCGTGGAGAGGTGGGGAACTGATGTGTGGGCGACATCGTTCTCACCACAGCTTATGCCCAGGCATTCATCTCATTTCCATGATATGTTTCACAGTTGCTTCACGACTGACGGAGACCATAGAGGTGTAAATTCCCTTAGCGGATTAGAAAGTGTCAATGCTGTTCGTTAAGTGGGGTTAAAGAAAGGAATGGGTTGCCTGAATCAGCCAGGGAAACCAACAAGATTGCAGAGTTTAATTCATTGATTAATATGCATGATTAGATTTAATCATGAAACGCGTAATTATCTTCTTGTTTGAAGTAACGTCTATAATATATAAGAGGCTGGGAACTTGGGAAGACAATATATAAGAATGGAAGGGCCTGTCATTGAACGAGACTACCCGAGGCAGTGAGGAATGGAGAAAGACCATGAAATGATCTTGTGTGGTGCCACAACGGTCCGACAGACTAAGGGATAGGGTTTCATGTCATCGTGATAGATGCCCGGTGCTAGGAGACTGTAGCGAAGACTTAAAAGATTGGTCAGTCCAAAAAACATTACGAAACTAGCAAAACATTTTTGTAAAATAATTTTTAAAAACAAAACTTAGCAAAGTAGAGCAACTCGCACTTACAGCTGTGTCTTTAAATAATGTATAGGTTATTTCCCTTATCCGATACCAAAAAAAACCCCCTAATTAATCATCATGCTTTGTTAGGTGAGATAAAAAACTGATCCTGGAATGTTCTACAATTATCTAAGAGGAACAAACCTTACATATTTAGCCGTATCTGTGAATATAAATACTTTAATTATCCTATGGGCATCAAACAAAACAATTACCAATTGCTTGATTCATATCTCATATTCATAAATAATTGTGCCTAGTTTTAGCATGATCCGAAAATGGGTGTTCGAAATAACATGTACAAACTTTGTACCTGACAGACAGACAGACAAAATTTGTAAAAAGAGAAGACGAATTTGCAACAAAAAAACAAATAAATTCCGGCGTTACGTGAAGGAGGTTTAATGTAAGTGTTATGGCTTTTCGTTCTCCTCCTGTTTGCAGGAAATGTGATTGTTTTATTTTTAACAAAAAATTAGTTACTATTTGAAGCTCCACCTCTTGAGAGGAGCTAAACACTGAGAATAAAAACGCAGCTTGCGCTAGCTCAGCTTTTTTTCTCAATTGACAAATAGAAATTTAGAGACTAATTGATTTATTTTGTAAAAATCTCCTTTCTAGTTGGTTTAATTTCAAAACTGATGTCTATAAATGACTGTGAGATAAAAGAGTTTCTGTTTAAAATCTGTGTTGAAGTTACCAACAGCAAGAGACATGACTGTGAATCTATGTGGAACTAAGAGACTTTATATCACATGCTGGGCTGCATGCTTCCTACTTAATGGACTTCAAACACAAAGCGCCGACACAGACTTTCTAGAAAATTTAAATTTTAACTTTCAAACTGAGACTAAGGCTAATAGTTCTAGTATTCGTAAACATGACATTAACGCGTGTCATCAGTACTGTTACACTAGGTACTTGGATCCAGGTTACTGTGACCTCACTCGCCCTGAACTCAAACACTGTAAACGATTTCAAACTGAGTGTCAGAAAACATTCCAGAACAACAAGACTGAGTTTGATACATTTGCCGACACAAAAATAATATGTAAACATGGGTATTACATAATTTCACCTTGTTTGTTTGATAGTGTCTCTACAAATGACAATTCTACGATTCAACAAGATAGTCGTGTGAAGATAAGAGGTTTAAAAAATGATAACTCTGATATTAAATTCATGAAAACTTTCTATGAAAAAATCATGACAATGGCGCCTGTGACCGACTTGTACACTGGCTTTACTTATGTTAATGAAGATATTTATAAACTGTATGCTGAGAACAGATCAGAACCAATCTTCTGGAATATCAGGCTTCTGTCGGATCTTGACGTACACTTCAACATATACGATACTTTGAACAAATGTCTAAATACAACCTACTTTCACTCGATGAATATATCTTTCTATCCTACAAATTCCATCAAATATTTCCCTGTATGTAGATATGGAATAAATTCCAAAGTTATTGTTGATTTGTCGCTGGAAAATACAGAACTTGACGTATTCTTCTCAGCATATTGGATCGATAAAAAAACTCCTCGCTGGTGGAGAATTAAATGTGACTTACTGAAATCCATCAACCATGAAGAAGTCTACCCTTGTCAAGTACAGAAATGCAAAGGTGAAGCGCGTCTGTTTGAAGGGCAGTGTAAAAAACTACAAATGTTAGTTTTGGCATTTCCAGTTACGTACTTTCATGACATTGATCCCATGAAAGTTTTCACCTACACACAATGTTTTCTTAATGAACATTCTAATCTTCATGTAAACGAGAGCTCACAACTTCCTTATATTGACTACCTTATGCTGAGAAAGGAAAAGCATATCATTATTTTATTAACAGTTTATGTAAATATCTTCAGTAATAATGAGCTTGAACACTTTCAACCCATAATGAATATGACATGGTCAATGTTTACTTTAATAAAACATTTTAAAAAAAACAACCAAAAAAGAAGCTCTCGATTAGAGAAACAGTCGATCGACATGGAAACAAAAAAAGTTTGTTTCCTTTTTAGCGAATTCTATGAAGTTATTTTTAAAATGACGGAATCATCTACTGATTTTGTCTGCTCTGACGTCATTGTTAATGAGACATTTATTTTCGACAAAAAAGAGTTACAACAAGAGTTTAATTGTATGCAACATTTGAGTTCGTCAGAGGAATCATTGGCTAACGATGCGAGTCTAGTGTCAAAAAGTGTTATAGTTAATAAATCATTGGTGAATGATGCTAGGCTAGTGTCAACAAGTGCCATAGCTACTGGGCTATTACATTTTGTACTAATGATGCTGGTCTAGTGCCAACAAGTGACATAGCTATTGGGCTATTATATTTTGTACTAATGATGCTAGGCTAGTGTCAACAAGTGACATAGCTATTTGGGTATTATATTGTGTACTAATGATGCTAGTCTACTGTCAACAAGTGTCTTAGCTATTGGGCTATTATATTTTGTACTAATG
>JADKLZ010000130.1:37682621-37700098 GCA_021533235.1 Biomphalaria straminea | reverse complement strand
TGAATGAGGTCCATCCTTATTTTATTATCCTTATTGCCACCCAGACTAGGCCCCGCGCAATAAGGTTCGCAGAGGGCCCCGCAATCGTTAGGACCGGCCCTGACTTCAGGGATATACTTATCAGAGATGAGAGACATAAAAGCGGAAAATAGTTTCTAATTATACTTTCTATGTTCTCTAGAAAAAAAGGTTTTCTTTCTTTGCCACTAATACTAATGGATAGAAAAATATAATTAATGAAGCGTGTCATACGAACAAATCGCTGGTGTGCTCATGGTGTTGCTGTTAGACCCATGAAAGAACGGTTTTATGAAAGTGACGGCGAAAATTTTTGCCGTCTCTCTGAAAATACAAACACTAAAGGCGCAGCACAAATATGATTGCCAGCTGTCTGTGAATACATGCATAACTTTCATTGCTTGAATTTCTGTTTGGCAGATGTACTCAAAAAAGTAAACTAAACACACAAGTACCTTCAAATTAACTTGTTAATTATTTTCAAATGTGGTGGCTAAGCTCGAGCACTTAAACATTTACTCTACGAAATATGTGAAAAGTTAGCTCAAAATGTTATTAAGATAACTTTTCTCAAATCAAACTAGCATGTTAATGCAAAAGAAAAATACGTTTTAACAATATGAAAATATCAGGAAAGTATTCTTAAGATCTACTATTCAAATAGAGAGCAAGAAGTTAATACTGAGTGCATCAATCTCTTTTATATTGGGCCTGACGGCAAGATATATGAACAGAAATACTAAAACTAGAATACTAGAATGCAGCAAAGTTTTGAAAGACGACAACGAATGTCTACCAGCCTTTGAATTAAACCTTTAACTGTTTCTTGCCAAATGCATGTTTACAAGGCGTCATGTGAAAAGAAGCTATGTAAAACTAAATTTAACTAACAACGTTCTCTTACTAAAACATTAACTAACAACGTTCTCTTATTAAAAATCAACTAACAACGTTCTCTCATTAAAGCATCAACTACCAACATTCTCTCATTAAAACATTAACTAATAACGTTCTCTCATTAAAACATTAACTAATAACCTTCTCTTATTAAAGCATCAACTAACAACGTTCTCTAATTAAAACATCAACTAAGAAAATTCTCTCATTAAAACAATAACGTTCTCTTATTAAAACATCAATTAACAACGTTCTCTCATTAAAACATCAACTAACAACGTTCTCGCATTAAAACATTAAATAAGAACGTTCTCTCATTAAAACATCAACTAACAACTTTCTCTCATTAAAACATCAACTAACAACGTTCTCTCATTAAAAATCAACTAATAACGTTCTCTCATTAAAACATCAACTAACAACTTTCTCTCATTAAAACATCACTAACAACGTTCTCTCATTCAAACATTAACCAATATCGGTCTCTTATTAAACATCAACTAACAACGTTCTCTCATTAAAACATTAATTAACAACTATTTTTTGAAATCAAATCAAGCAATTCTGTCCATTGAAAACGAAGTGCAAGATATATTGAGTTTAAAGTTTTTTTTATATAAGTTTTCTAATTTGAAATCCTGAAAAGGAAATTTAAATATTTATTTTCTAAAGTTATTTTAAACTTTTATATGTTAAAAAAATCTTTAAAGTTTTTTGTACCAATCAATACACTTTTCATTAAGTAGCATTTTTCTTTAGTTGTCCTCATGAAACTACCACTATATGTGATTATAATGTTCAAAAGTTTCCATTAAGAGCTATTTAATGTTAACTTAGGAAAGCATGCTCAGTTGGTTTTTAATTTCTTTCTATTTAAAAAATCGTAGATGTTAATGTATGTAATGAAAAACGATAATATGTAAGAGAAAAAAACATAATCGATACTCATTTAAACTTTGTGTAGCAGCAATTAACGAACTGTATTATTGCGCAAAAAACAACAACTGAACAACGATAGTTTTTTTATTTGAAGAATAAGTGGAACGCTGGGGGGGGTGACACCCTGATTTTACCTCACCGGGTGACACCCACCCTAGTGACGCCTCTGGGTCTACTGATATCTAGAAGGAAATCTTAACAACTCGGCCACTTCTGATTGTTTTGACTGGCACGACAAGTTCTCTAGACGTTGGTCTATAACTGTCTGTTTCGGTTGTTCTAACAGTTTGTTGTTCATTGTCTTCGTCAGTATCATAGTACCCAGATATGTTTTCATCTTGTTAAAAAACCGTTGGTTTCTTCTGTGGGTTTTTCCATCATTGGTCTTTATGATATAAGATCTGGGTGATGGATGTTTCTTAATGACGACAGCTTTCTGCCATGTTTGTCCTAGACGCACTCTCACCTTCTCTCCGACAGAATAATCTTTAGGTAGTCTTGCTTTTGCATCGTATTTCACTTTGCTTTTCATCTGTCGTTCGTAGAGTAATTTCTCTGCATTTTCAGCTATCGATGGTTCAAATAATTTGGGATCAGTTGGAATTATGTCCCTGAGTCTTCTACTCATCAGCAGTTGTGATTGTGAATACGGCAGTCCACTTATTGGAGTATTTCTATACTCGAGCATAGCGAGATATGGATCTTTCCCACTTTTGTATGCTTTGTTGAATATATGCTTTACGATACCAACATACACCTCACTTTGACCATTTGATTGAGGGTACCTGGGACTTGATGTGCTTATCTTGAAATTCCATTCAGAAGCAAACTCTCTATATTGATAACTGTTGAATGGCATATTGTCGCTCACTATTTCTTCTGGTATGCCATGTCTAGCAAAAATTCCTTTCAGTGCCCTGATAACACATTCTGCTGTTTTGTTCTCCAGTCGTTTTATTTCAGGGTATTTTGAGAAATAGTCCACAACTTGCAAGTAATTATTGTTTCGCCATTCAAACAAATCTGTCGCAACCTTTTTCCATGGTCTGTCTGGTACAGCATGAGGTAGCAATTTTTTCTTCGGTCTCGATTGCTCTTGAGTACGTAATAGTTTATCATCTTCATACAATTGAGAACCTGTCATTGGTCTACTAGTTGTTGTTAGTTGATTTCTCGGCTTCAACTCTCGTGGAACTTCATTTTGTCGCTTGACAATATGTACTTCGACGTTTTGTTTTGCTTCAATTATTTTCAAAGCAATGGATGTCTTCATACCTAAAACTGGGTTTATTTCTTTCTTGATCACATACAGATCATCTTTGACTTCCACATCGTCGACTTTAAATGTGACCGATGTAACTCCCTTCAGTTCTAGTGCTTCATCCCCTAATGCTCGTAGGGTAGTATTTGACTGTTTTAATTGACTATCAGTTTCTAAAGTGTTCCACGTTGACTCTGATATCACATTAGCTTGTGCTCCTGTGTCAATCTTCATTTTGACTATTTTTCCCATAATATTGACATCAACCATCCAAACTCTGACATTGTTGTCAGTATCAATTGCCTCAAACCATAACTCATTTACTTTGCTTGCTTGACTTTCATCTTCCAGTAAATCAACAGCCTTGGAATATTTCGAACAACATTTTGCAGCGAAAGGATTTTTCTTTTTACATTTTCGGCATGTCTGTCCGAATGCTGGGCAATTGTGTTTTCCATGCGATCTACCACAAGATCTGCAATCTTTAATGGTACTTGTAACATGGTTCCTTGCCATACTCTCCTGTGAGCTTTTAACTGGCTTTCTTTCTTCTGTCCTCTTTACTTTACTAGCAGCATCTATTTGCAGTCCTTTTATATCCATCATTTGGTTCTGTGTATGCTCGTCAGCACGAATGATGCTTGCTGCTTTCTCCAAAGTTAAGTCTACGTCTCTCAGGAGTCTCTCTCTCACTCGATCCGACTGTATGCCACATACCAATCGATCTCTTATGAGTTCCTTACGAAGGTTGTCAAACTTACATTCTTTGGACACATTCTTTAAATCTGTATAGTACTGTTCAAACGTTTCACCGTCCTTTTGACTTCTTGTAAAGAATTTAAATCTGTCATAAACAGTGTTAGATTTAGGCATAAAACGATTCTGAAACCTTTCAATGGGTATGTCTAGAGTCTCATCTTCACATACTTCAAAAGTATTGTAGATGTCTCGAGCGGGTTCACCGATCATATGTAGCAGTCAAGCTTTCTTCACTGATTCGGGCTTCGTATCCTTTTCAGTGGCGACCATAAATAGTTCAAAACTTTGTCTCCATTTTTTCCATCTTTCAGATAGATTACCGTCTAGTGACACCGGTTTAGGAGGATCAAATAATTCCATTATTCGTACAGATTCTAGATTCTATGTCTAGATCTAGATTCAAAACAATGCAATATAAACTTGCTTACACTTGATAACAATGTACTTTAAAGCAATTTAGAAACCACTACCTTCTAGATCTGTCACAAGATCTGACACCAGATCACAAGATCTGACACGTCTGACACCAGATCACAAGATCTGAAACTTCTGACCCCATGTTCTGTTGTCACAGATATAAATATAAACGTTGACTGTAAACATTACAAAGTAACAATAAATAATATAACGAGACTGTCTTCATCAAGGTAGACATGGAGAACTATTTTATTTCCGCTCATTCTTTTGTATTCACTCAAAAACATATACAACAAACAATGACGTAATATATTTTATATTAGCACATCTCTCAAAGAACCTTTCCCTAAATGTACTCAACGCTTCTAGTGTTGCCGCGTTTTCCCCCTTAAAAGCTACGGTCTGCTGGCTTTTTCTGTTCACGGACTAAATGTTTCGAACTATTTCCTCATTGATCTCAGACTGTCAACATGCTAAACTACATTCAAGAAGTACACTAAAACCCATGAATGTGTCAGTTTAATTATTTTGTTGTTATTTATTTTTGGTAAATCATTAAAGCGCCCTGTGTCCACATTTTGTTTGTTAAAAGCGCTTTATATATAAAATAATTATTAAATATTAATTGTAAATAAAAAAAAAACTTATCTAAGGGAAATAACTCCGCACTTACAACCATATTTCTCAATAATTAGAGGTTGTTTCCCTTATTGTGTATCAAGTAAAATAATTATTTATAAAAAATAAACAAATTGCTTAATTTGTTATTACTGATTAATGTTTTCGTAGGAATAATAAATAAATTTAATCCGAGAATGGTTGTGGGAGAAATAACGTGTAAAAGAATTGTACCAGACAGACAGACAGACAGACAGACAGACAGACAGAGTGAGTTGATATGAGCTTAACAAAAACGTTAACTTATTATATGAGTAAAACAAATTGAGTCCCTTTGTGAATCACAACGCAAAAAGACAATATCAGTATCTTATTTTACTGTTGTAACAATGTATTCAAATTAAATAAAGTGGTAAATATACACAAAATAATAGCCTAATAGTAATGTCATATTTTGAGAGTAAACCGGCAACATTCAGGAATGATCTCTGTGACCAATCTAAGTAATGTTTACAACTAAATTTTAACTGATCTTTTTTATATTCTAAAATAAATGACTCACTAACATTGACATCATAGCATACTAAGCTATTATCTAGAAATCTTGAAATGTTCAAATTAAATGCTGCTTTAAGAAATGCAAAACAAACTCTGTGCGTGTCCAAACCGATTGATCCATTGTCTGATAGGGAGTTTATATTTTTGTTGGTTGCTTTAGAACGCTTAATTTCATAAAATATTGACCATGTCATGTTCAGTATGTGCTCACAATATTTTAATTCATTGTTACTCGAATGATTTACAAAAACAGTTAATATAAATATAATATGCTTTTCTTTTCTCCACATGGTATACTTAATTGTAGGAAGATGTGAGCTCTCGTTAACATGAAGATTAGAATGCTCGTTAAGATAACATCTCGCGTAGCTCAAAAGTCTCGCGTGATCAAAGTCAAGAAAATGGTCAACTTGAAATGCCAGAAGTAATCTTCGCGATTGTTTACATTGTCCGTCAAGCAGACGACTATATCTATTACAGCCTTGAACTTGGCAAGGGTAAAGATCTTCCTGGTTTGAAGTTTTAATTAAGTCACATCGCACTTTAGTCCAAACAAAAGGATTGATGTACCAACTTTCTGTTTCATCAAACCTTACTTCTGCATTTTTTAACGACAAAATTAAAGAAAATTTAAATTTTTCATATAATGGAGGTTCTTGTCTTTCGATTTTACATATATTTAAAGAACTTTCTCCAAGTAACGTTGGACGTTTGAACGATATATTCATGGATTGAAAGTAGCTTGTATTTAGGTAGTTGTTAAAATCATCGTATATGGAAAGATCTAGATCTAAATTTGTTTGAAGTTCAACGATCCAGAAAATAGGTTCTGACTTGTTCCCAGCATAACGTTTATAAACGTCCAAGTTGACATAGGTAAAGCCAGTATAGAGGTCAGTCACAGGTGCAATATTTATGACTTGATCAAAAAAGATGTCGTTTTGTTTAATTGCAGTGCTAACATTTTTAAAATCTCTTTCTTTTTCAAAACTGACATGTTGTATTGTAGAATTGTAAATTGTAGAACAAGTGGAAATCATGTTTACGTTATATTTACATGTTATTGTTGTGTCGGTAAATCTGTCGAACTCGGTCTGGTTGTTCAGTGAGGTTTGCGAACATTCTATTTCAAATAATTTGCAACAATTCCCCGGCACAGGGCATCTGACATCACAATAGCTAGGCTGCCGTTCCCATTTGTTGCAATATCGGTGACAGAGTTCTATGTCTTGTATATGAACGCTAGAAATTTGTGGCCTCGAATCGCTTTCAAAGTTTGGACTTGGATGAAGATTCCCTAAACTTGCATTCTTGGCGATTGGTGCATCGAGTCCATTAGTTAGAAAGCATGTAGCCCAGTATGTAAAAACAAAACCTTTTATCTCCATATAGAATCAGGCTCAGTCACTAGTTGTTTTTAATTATGGCACAATGTTTCCTCTTATACTCTTTTATAAACATTGATTGTGAACTTAGACCAATTACAATGAACTAAAGAATTGGATAAAGAGAACATAAAACAAATGCGTTTAGAAAAAAAAATTAGTCAACTAGGATGTTATTGTATCAGTTGGTTTAAATAATCTAAGCAAGCGATAGCCGATTGATTTCAATCTTAGCTCCTCCCATAGAGGTGGAGTGTTAAATGAGTTGTTTTTTTTTCTTCTTTTTCTTCTTCTTTCTTGTTCTCATTTTTATGTTGGGGCATTGAGATGACTATTAAAGGAGTAGGCCAAATTACCCTAATGGGTTTCAAATAAAGTAATTATGAATATTTAATTGAATAATTGTTGTTGTTGTTGTTTGTTTATTCTTTCAAGTGTTGTCTACGCGGATAAATAGTTGCGCCTACTTTCAACTTGACAGAAAGGGTAATTTAATATACTCTTTGTAGAAAGAGCAGACGATTTTGCAAGAGAAAAAAGAAATATCCTCACGTTGTGCGAAGGCGGTTTTGTTGAAGCGTGAGAACTTTTAGTAATGTCCCAGTCAGCAGAGAAATGATATGGTTTTATTTTGAACTAGAAAACTATTTGCTATTTGAAGCTCCACCTTTGTGGGAGGAGTTAATCACTGGGGCTAAAATGTGGCCTGCGATAGCTTAGCTTTTTGATTCAAAACTGACAAATAGAAATCTAGAGACTAATTGATTTATTTTGTAAAATCTCCTTTCTAAGTTTACAATTCCGATGTCTATAATCGACGTTAATGTAAAAGAGATTTTGCTTCCATTGTTGTTGTTTTTTTGGAGTTATCATCAGCATGAGACATGACTTATATTATATGTGGAAACCAGAGGCTTTTTATTTACCTAAATGGTGTTCAGACACTAAGCGCCGATATAGATTTCTTTGAACAAATGCCTTAATACAACCTACTTTCACTCGATGAATTTACATTTCACGCCGCTTACTATAAACGATGGTTATGCATTATCTAAATGTAAACAACATAAGGCAGTTAACACAATTTCTGTCGATTTGTGGATGAAAAATACAAAACATACTCTAGATAACACCCCCAGCAACACGAATTCACTGACTAGTGGCTGGTGAATTATTCAATCTAACTCTCTCAAAACTTCCTACCCTTGTCAAGCCAAGAAATGCAGTAGAGTAAATCTTCTACTTGAAAGACGATGTAAAAGATTAATACATTTTATTTTAGCATTTCCAGTTACTAACGTTCTTAACTTCGATAACGTTAGACTTTTGAACTACACAACATGTTTTCTAAATGAACATTCTAATCTTCATGTAAACGAGAGCTCACAATTTCCTGTTATTAACTACCTTATGTTGAGAAAAGAAAAAATGTCTTTCACATTTAAGGTTTATGTAAGTCACTTGAGTAATAACGAAAATAGAATATTTTCCACAAATAGTGAACATGACATGGTCAATGTTTACTTTATTTAAACATTTTAAAATAAACAAACAAAATAGAAACTCTATATTAGAGAAACAGTCGATCGAATTTGACACAAAAAAAAACCTGTTTCGCTTGCAGCAAATACTACGATAAATGGAAAATTGTTATGTACTGATTTAGTGAGCTCTGAAGTCATTGTTAAAGAGACATTTATTTTCGACAAAAAAAAAAGTTACAACTGAAGTTTTATTTTATGCGACATTTGTTTTTGTCAGAAGAATCCCCAGCTAATGATATTAGTCTGTCAAAAAGAGCTATATTTATTGGGCTATTTTTTTGGTACTAATAACATTTTTGTGACGTATAAGCAACAGCTGAGCTTTAAGGAGCTTGATTTCCGAACCAGAGTCCGGGAATCAAATCTTGGTGAAGACTGGGAACTTAAAATTTGCGATGCTCAAGCGCCTATCTCTAATGAGTACCTGACATAAGTTTGGAAAAAGTAAAGTCGGTTGATCTTTGTGATGGCAGCATGACACCCTTGTTAACCGTAGGCCACAGAGAAATCATCTGCTTTATTGACCAAAAGATCTAAAAAGAGAATTAGACTTACATTCAAGAGCAAGTGTGGCAACGGAGAGGACTCAGTTTAACCACGAAACTGAAAGTCTACAGTGCTGTAGTACTCAGGTCACTCCTATATGCATCAGACTCATAGACCCTATACTCCCGCACAACCAAAAAGCTAAACTCCTTCCATCTACGCTGTCTAAGCAGTATCCATAAGGTGCGTTGGTCTGACCGCATACCAGACACAGCAATTTTAAAGCTGTCCAACATGCACAGTATTAATGCGACAGTAAAAAGGTCCCAACTACGATGGGCGGGACATGTAGTCCGCATGCCAAAAAATCGCCTTCCCAAGCGACTTCTGTATGGAGAGTTATGTACAGGAAAGCGCTCCCAAGGTGGTCAATACAAGCGCTACACAGACACCCTCAAGAGCTCCCTCAAGGAATGCGATATCGACATTCATGGCTGAGAAGCACTAGCTCTAGATCGCTCCGCATGGCGAGAAGCTAGGAGTCTCGGAGTCTCAAGATTTGAAGCAAGAAAAGTGGCCAGTGCGATAGAGCTCCGAACCAACAGAAAGCAAAGAGAAAAAGCAGGCCCATCTGCAACTGACAAAACTCACCCATGCCACATATGCGGCCGGCTTTTCAAAGCGAGGATTGGACTTACAGCCATGTTCGAGTGCATAGGAAATGTGCTCATCTTCGAACACGAAGGAGGATATATATATATATATATATATATATATATATATATACAACTATATATATATTATATATTATTAGTTATTTCTCCAACACCCATTTATGGATCAAGTTGAAAAAATATACCGTTATTTATTGTACCTAATAAAACAAGCATCGATATTAGAAAATTGGTCGATTGGTCGATTAATTACTAGTAAGTAATTATTTTGTTTAATTCCAATAAGGAAAATTGATCTTTCAGTTTTAAGTGGTATGGCTAAATTTGTGAGGCTTCGTTTTGATAAATGTGATTGATACATTCTATTCTGGAATGAAATTGACGAAATTGAAATTTCCACAATTAGGTATTAACAAAACCAAACGTGAATCAGTGGAAAAAAAACGACTAGCCAATTATTTTTTTTTTGTTTGATAACAAGTTAAATTAATTCTACATTAGTGAGATACGTAAAGTAATTTAAAATGTGGAGTTCTTCCCCTTAGATTTTGTTAAATACTTGCTTGCTGTCATAAATAATAAATAAATATAACCGCTTAAAGTGATAGTTGTACTAAAAAGATCCATTTTCAGACCTTGCGATCTATGACAAGGATATATTGTGACCAGCAAAATCCCCTATCTGCAACTAAAGTAAAGTACCCATCAGTGGCGTAGCGTAGGGGGGGGAGGGGGGAGGTTTTCAAAATGCCCCCGGGCCCTAACTTAGGGGGGGCCCCAAATGGGTGTTTGTAAATACATTAATTAATATATTTGATTGACAAATAGTGTCAATGGGTGTCTTTTTTTTAACATTTATGGATTATATTTATAACAAAGACTAAATCTAGATGTAGGTCTATCAGTACGTTGACTTTGTTGACATTTTAAAAATATTTTTTTCCACAGAGATCAAAGTTGTTGTTTTTTAAAGTTAGTTTTACATTTTAAAATACAAATCTTTAATAGATTTGTTGCCGATTAAAGATATCAAACATGTGCTTGCAGCAAAAACCAAGAGTATTACTCTCTTTGTTGCCACGAATAAAACTGTATGATATACAGCAGTAGCGGCATTCGGGGTGGCAAGTGGGGGCCCCGTGATCGGAGATTTTATTGTAACAAACTTGATCACTACACATTTTTCTTATAAAATCCGATTAGACGTGGATGTTTGAATACAAAAAAAAAAACAAACTCTTTGGATTGATTACTTCCACCTAAGTGTTTTATATGCTTCTCTGCATAGACATCGTGAGGCCATTGGAGTATTTTTCTTTTAAACTTTTTAAACTTCAAAGAAAAAATTTTTGCAGAACAATAACAATGAAGTATATACAACAGTAGGCAAACAGTAGGCCTACCTAAGTAATATTCTGTTTAGTAACAAAAATAAGGCCCACAGTGTTAGAAGCGGACATACTAAATTGTTATTGTTGGAGGCCCATGACAGCGTTAGAGGCGGATTAGCCCGTTAGCTTGATGTGGTACGGTATATATATATAGTCTACCCTTACGGTTCAGGGCCCCGCACAAGACACTCATCCAGGGCCGGTCGCACTGCTAAGGCCGCCCCTGTATACAGAGAATTCCAGGTATCTTGTTACCTTTACTAATAATAGATTTAAATTGCGAGTATTTTAAGGTTACGCTAATTAACCTTGAAGCAGAATTAACAGGATCGGGTATAACAGGTCCAATAGTTATTCTTAACAATGCTAGAATTGTCCATAATTCGGGTTTGGCTTATTTAATTTCAGATAAAAACTTCACACTCGAGTGAGTGAGTGACCGTCTGTCTGGCCTGCGCATACGTCTGGTTTGCATAAATCCAAAAGCAACATTTCTGAACTGTGATAATCACTCTCTAAACATTTCAGCTTTTCATTCTGCTGAGATAGATCCAACAATTGCCACCTTTTTTTTAACTGTACATGAATTGTTGAACTTTTTTTTTTCAAATTAACCCCAGATATCCTTCCTTTTGAAGTTATTATCACATCCTTCCTTTTAAAGTTCGTTAGACTGATATCTACTAGGAACTTAAACGATTCGACAACTTCTGGTAGTCTTGACTGGCACAACAAGTTCGCTAGACGTTGGTCTATAACTGTCTGTTTCGTTTTTTCTAACAGTTTGCTGCTCGTTGTCTTCATCGGTATCACAGTACCCAGAGATATCTTTATCGAAACTTGTTCAAAAAGCTTTGATTTCTACTGTATGTTTTCCATCGTTTGTTTATGATGTAAGACTTGGGTGATGAATGTTTTTATTACAACTGCTTTCTGCTATGTTTGTAATAGACGAACTCTCACTTTCTCTCTGACAAAATAACCTTTAGGTAGTCTTGCTATTGCATCGTATTTCGCTTTGCTTTTCATCTGTCGTTCGTTGCATTTTAAGTTACCGATGGTTTCAATAGTTTGAGATCAGTTGGAATGATGTCCCTGAGTCTTCTACTCATCAGCAGGTGTGATGCTTATACTCGAGCACAGCAAGATATGGATCTTTCACACTTCTTAGTGTCTTGAATCTTTGTGCTTTCGCACAAAAAATAAACAATACATAAATTGAAACTCTTTCATGCTTTCTGCAAAATAGTGAGAAACGGACGAAACTGATCAACCAATCCAACGAAAAAGCAAAAGAAGGTAGTGAATACTATGAATTCCCTGTAATCACAACAACCAGAAGAAAGAAAGGACTTATGGGAAGCTGAGTTCTAATGTAGGACTGTCAATAGAACTGCAATTCAAACGTGTTGCGACAGAAGTGCTGGGCAGATTTCATATGGGGATGAAGGACAGATTACAAAGGCTGGAAAAAAATGAACCAAGACACCTGTTGGATGATGACACTCTTATGACAAACTGTGTTATTTTTTAACTGTTTGTATGCTGAAATAAATGGCGAATCGCTTGTTCAATGATGTTAATGATGCACGAGCACTTTTCATCAACAAACCAGTAATACAATCACCAATAGGCTCAAACCTTGCAACATCCTCTGAATACCGCTAACTCAGGCCACTTCCATTGCGTCATTCTAAAAAAAAACTATCCCAGGAGCACAATGACGCAAGAAAGGCTTATCATGGCTTTAATATTAGTGAAGTCACAAATACTAGAAAGTATCGATGTAGATGATGTTATAGATGTCTTTGCTACACAGAATGCACCACGTGAAGCGATATGAATCGAGATTTGTCACTTGTGCACTATTTAGCTAATAAACAACGGTATTATTCATTAAAAGAGTCTTAATGATTAATTTTTTTTTTGTTAAATTTACTGATATACTGAACCAATTTGATCTTGGGCTTATATATTTTTTGCGTACATTATGTCATGTCATATATCGAAAGACAAAATGCAAGGGGCCCCAAAGAGGTCGGTCCCCCCCGGGCCCCCGAACCCCTAGCTACGCCCCTGGTACCCATTTCTAGAGGACTTACTTTGGTGCATCCCAAAAATCACGAAATTCAAAATCTCAGTCTCCACAGATATTTAAACCCAGGACTAAAGGCTTAGAAACCCCTCAAGGTTTTTGAGTCCACCCAGCTGCAATGGGTACTTGCCTTTAGTTGGGGAAAAGAAAAGGCAGTTGTTCGTTGTGCTGGCCACATGACACCCTCGTTAATAGTTGGTCACAGAAACTGATAATCTTTATATCATCTGCCCAATAGTTCCCAATGTTTGAAAGGGGATTTTTTTCTAATTAGCAAAAAAGACAATGTGTTGAATGTTTAGTAGAATGTTATAACGAAAGTTAACTTATATATTACAGACATTACTTTAAATAGAAGATAATTACGCATTTCATTTGTCATTCTAGAAATGCATGTTAATCAATTACTTAAATTCTGCTAAGTCGTTGGTTTTCATGGCTGATTCAGGCAACCTATCTATTCTTTAATTGGCACTAAGGAAGAAGGAGAACTTGTACGAATTAGTTCTAGCGTATGGGATAAGAAATGTGCCTCTATCCTTGTATTTTTCTGATTATATCATTAGGTTTTGTTATTTTATTTGTAAGTTTTGGCTTAATGTTTTCTATATTATAGCTACTTTGGGTCTGAGAAGGTTTTATTGGGTGACTTCTGGAACATAACTTCCGTTTTCTCGAGGTTTAAAGATAGACGCCACTTTGCCTTAGCTAATATAGAAGACAGTACCCGCACGCGACCTCAGAACGAGACAACTGGATGTCACGAAGGTCGTCGCAGGATACACATTTGAGACCAAAAGAAAATCCGCTGCCGCGGATAGATGCAGACTAGATAAGAAAATTTAAATTGTAAACCTGCAGATAGTTGCCCTGGATGTGGTAAAATATGCGAAGCCACGGAAATATCAAACAAAGTTCAGCACTCCATAAATAACTTCTACAAGCCTTAAAAACTTCTGAGCGCCAAACAAAGTTCTGGACGCCATAAAAACGTCTACACGCTATACACACTTCTGAGAGCCATATAACCTTCTGTCTTTTTTCTGGGCAGTATACTTTTTTTTTTTAAACTTATGTCACTTTAAATATCTTACAAGAGCTTCGTCTTCGTATTTATAAGGTATGTTCTAGGTTGTATTATGCTCTTTTTTTAAAAAAGGAAAAGGATGTTGATATGTGATGTAATGTTAAGTGAGAGTTAATCCCCTTAGCGGATTTGGAAGTGTGTGTTGCTGGTTGTCATGTCATATGATTCATTAAATCCTATCTGTGTTTCGTAAATCGGTAATGTTCTTTATTGTTTTTCTAATTGTATTTAAGAGCATAATCTGAAAATAGATGTTGGAGATAACGTCTACAAACTGTTGTGATTACGTGTCCTTAAAGAATTACCAAACAAAAGAAATATTTTTTTAAAATCCTTTTTGAATAACAAAGCTTATCTAAGGGGAACATCTTCTCACTTAGAACTACTTCTCTCAATACTGTAGCGGTTATTTTCCTTATTTCATACCGAATTAATCACCAGTCACCAATTGAGTAACTGTTTAATTATTTTTTATTCATGCTCCGTTAGTTATAATAAATAATTGTTAAAAGTTGCAACATGATCCTGGAATAGGTGTAGGATAGAAAACGTGTGCAATTATCTAAGTGGAACTAACCTGGCATATTTAGCCTTATCAGCGAATAAAAAAGCAGTCCTTTTTATCCTAAAGGTTATCAAAGAAAATAATTACCAATTGATTGATTTAAGTCTTGTCAATGCGGATACATAATTGTGCTAAGTTTTAACATAATCCGAAAATGGGTGTTGGAAATAATGTATACAGATTTGTACCTGACAGACAGACAGACAAACTTTGTAAAAAGAGCAGAACACTTTGCAGAAGAAAACGAAATATTCCCGCGTTGTGCGAAAGACGTTTTAAGGAATCAATAGGACTTTTGGTAATCTACCAGTTAGCAGGAAATAAGATTTTTTTATTTTTTTTTTATCCTAATGGGTTTCAATTTAAGTAATTACTGTTATGGTTAGAGATTATATTAGTTTAGTTAGTTAGATATATTTTGTGTATAGTTTTTAGCGACAGTAAAAGTAGTGACGTAGATAGACAGACTAATGACGTAGTAGACTTAGAGCGACAAGAAGAAGACCAACATGGCGTTAGTGTAGAAGTAGGCTAAAGTAATAAGTCTAAAGTAATAGTTTTAAGACTGGACGGATTTCCCAGTATTGTTGAATAAAAAGTTGTTTAAATAGTCAAAAGCGTTGTCATCTGTATTCTAAGATAGATGTGTGTGGCTAACCTAGAATAGATAGATGTATTGATATAAACGAAGTCAGATAAATTAGCACATAACATTACCAATATTAATTAAATAATTGTTTTTGTTGTTGTTGTTTGTTAATTTATTCATGTGTTGTCTACGCGAATTAATTTTAGTGCCTTCTTTCAACTTGATCCATAAATGAATGTTGGAGAAATAACGCGTACAAACTTTGTACCGACTGACAGACAGACATACTGACAGGGTAATTTTAAGAAGAACTTTGTAAGAAGAGCAGACGATTTTGCAATATAAAACAAAATATTTCGTCGTTTTAAGAAAGCGATTGGACTTTTAGTTATTAATCTGTTGGCAGGAAAAAAAAAGATTTTTTTTTAACTAGAAAACTAGTTACTGTTTGAAGCTCCACCTCTGTGGGAGGAGTTCAGCATTAAAAAAAACGCGGGCTGCACTTAGCTTTTTACTCAACTGATAATAGAAATCTAGAGACTAATTGATTTATTTTGTAAAATCTCCTTTCTAATTGGTAGAATTTCAAAACCGATGTCTATAAATGACTGTGAGATACAAGGGTTTATGTTTCAAATGGTTCTGTGTTGAAGTTACCAGCAGCAAGAGACATGGCTGTTATTCTATGTAGAAACAAGAGACTTTTTATCACATGCTGGACTGCATGCTTCTTACTTAATGGACTTCAAACACAAAGCGCAGACATAGCCTTAGTAGAAGATACTGATTTAAATCAATACTTTCGAGTTAATACTCTGGTACCTATTTCTAGGGAAGTTTACGAGTGTAATGAGTACTGCTACTATAGGCGCTTGAATCCAGGTTATTGTGACCTCACACGTCCTCAACTCAAACACTGTAAACAATTTCAAACTAAGTGTCAGAAAGCATTCCAGAATAACAAGACCGAGTTTGATGCATTTGCCGACACAATAATAATATGTAATTATGGGTATTACATGCTTTCCAACTGTTTGTTTGATGTCTCTAAAAATTACAATTCTACAATACTACAAGGTAGTCTAGAAAAGGAAAGTCATTTAAGAAATGAGAACTCTGATATAAAATTTATAAACAATTTCTATAATAAAGTCATGAAAATGGCGCCTGTGACTGACTTGTACACTGGCTTTACATATGTTAACGAAGAAATGTATAAACTGTATGCTGAGAATAGATCAGAACCTATCTTCTGGAGAATGCAGCTTATGTCGGATCTAGACGTACACTTCGACATGTATGATACGTTGAACAAATGTCTAAATACAACTTACTTTCACTTAATGAATATATCTTTCGTATATGCAGATATTCTTAGTAACAAATTTTTAACATTGTGTGAACATTACATGATGGTTTCAAAAATTTCGGTCAATTTGTGGCTGGAAAATACAGAACTTATCGTAGATATCAGTGGTAGTATGATTGACAATTACCGTACTAAATGGTCGAGAATTCAATGCAACTTACTCAAAACCGCCTACCAAGAAGATATTTACCCTTGCCAATTGAAACGATGTGTAAGCTCTGCCCGTCTGCTTGACGAACAATGTAAAGAACTAAACATTTTAGTTTTGGCATTTCCGTTTGTTTATTTTCTTGACTTAGATCATGTGAGAATTTTGAGCTACATAAGATGTTACCTTTATAAACATTCTAACCTTCATGTAAACCAGAGTTTACCACTTTATGCTATTTATAGTAAAAAGTGGAGAGACGAAAAATTAATCATTTTTACATTAAAGGTTTATGCTAGTCTCTTAAGTAATAAAACAATTCAATATTCTCCACAAATAATAAACATGACAAGGTCAATGTTTACTATAATCAGACATTTTAAAATAAGCAACCAAAGTAGAATTTCACTTTTAGAGATAAAACCAACCGGCTCGGAAACATACAGGGTTTGTTTCACTTTCATAAAGTACATTTTAAATGATCAAATACAAATAAATTCAAACATAGATTTAGTCTGCTCTGACGTCATTGTTAATGAGACATTTATTTTCGACAAAAAAGAGTTACGATTAAAATTTAATTGTATGGAACATTTGGGTTTGTCAGAAGAATCATTGGCGAATGATGTTAGTCTAGTGTCAAAACATATCTTAGCTATTGGGCTATTATATTTTGT
>JADKLZ010000130.1:37653217-37682611 GCA_021533235.1 Biomphalaria straminea | reverse complement strand
TCAAAACATATCTTAGCTATTGGGCTATTATATTTTGTACTTATGATTCTAATCTAGTGTAAAAAGTGTCTTTGCAATTGGGCTATTATATTTTGTACTTATGATTCTAGTCTAGTGAAAAAGTGTCTTAGCTATTGGGCTATTATATTTTCTACTAATGATGCTAGTTTATGGTCAAAAAGTGTCTTAGCTATTGGGCTATTATATTTTGTACTTATGATTCTAGTCTAGTGTCAAAAAGTGTCTTAGCTATTGGGCTAATATAGTTTGTACTTACGATGCTAGGCTAGTGTCAAAAACGTTTCTTAGCTATTGGGCTCTTATAATTTGTACTTATGATGCTACTCTAGAGTAAAAAAGTGTCTTAGCTTTTAGGCTATTGTATTTTGTACTAATGATGCTAGTCTCGTGTCGAAACGTGTCTTAACTATTGGGGTATTATATTTTGTACTTACGAAGCTATACTAGTGTCAAAACGTTTCTTAGCTTTTGGGTTGTTATATTTTGTACTAATGGTGCTATATTATGGTCCATAAGTTTCTTAGTTAGCTATCGGGCTATTATATGTTGCTCTAATAATTCCATTTTATAGTCAAAAATTGTCTTAGCTTTTAGGTAATTATATGTTGTATTTATGATACTAGTCTATAGTGTTTTCAAAGTGTCGTAGCTATTGGACTATTATATTTCGTATTTATGATGATAGTCTATTGTCAACAATTATTTTAGTAATTTGGCTATTATATTTTATTCTTGCACGTTTAGGTGAAGTATACGAAGAGGCTGAGCGTTAGAGTTTGAGTCTGAATTTTTGAGTCTCGGCACATCGGCACAATTTGGACTATGTCGTGCCCGTAATATTTCAAGGATTACTCTCCTTTTAAATAATAAGAGCTAAATTCCATACACATTTAAAAACAATGTCTATTCACAGTTTAAATAGTAAAGGTAGTAAAATTTAATAATTTGATAAAAATATTAATTAAATAATGCATGTTCACAATTTCATAAGATCTTCGTATACAACCACAACCTCCTGGACAAATCCCAGTATCTAATCAGGATCGACATTGTAGAATAGTGTTTTTAGGTTAGGCTGAGTGTTAGAGCACTTGACTTTCGAACCGGGTTTCAAATCCTGATGTGGACTGGTAATTTTAATTTCGTGATGCTCGGGGGGCCTCTGAGTAAAGCCATCTCTAATGGGTACCTGACAATAGTTAGGGAAAGTTAAGGCGGGTGGGTTGTTGTGCTGGCCACATGACACTCTCGTTAACCGTAGGCCAAGGTTTTATAGGGAAACTTTACTTATATATATATATATATACTAGACAGATATTACCCGCTGTCCGCGGGTCTTAATTTGCGTAATGCTGATGTAGTCAGTGATATTGTGCATTAGAAATAAAGAAAATAATAATGTTTAAAATAAAGCGAATGCGCGAATTCACGTTAAAAAAGAAATCATTAATGGAGCTATAAATAGAAACTTGAGCTTATTTTACGCGATAATACGATAATAGTTGCAATCATGTAAAAATGCTTTAGAAAACAAATTTCAATGTTAATTTGATTAAAATATGAAATGAATGGACTATAATTAGTATGTTCAAGTGTTAAAGCTTTAAACTATCTTTGCGAAGAGAAGGTCTATCATCTTTAGTTCTAGACCTAGATCTAGGTTATTCTAGGAATAGAGAGATTTGTAACCTTTCGTTAATGTCTAATGCAACTATGTTCAACACGATTTTTATATTCGCAGATACAAAGAACGAATATATGTAAAAATCCTTTTGAAACACAAATTCGAAGGTTAATTAAATCATTAGACTATATTTTGTATTTTCATGCGTCAAAGTTAAAATCTATAAGTGCAAAGTGTATTTCTTAAAATTAGATCTAGAATAATCTAGATCTAAATCCTTTCGATCTTTTTCTCATGTCAACATTTGTAAACAAAGCCTAGTTCATAAAATAGTATAGCAGTAATAGACTTGGAAAACTTTTTTTTTTTTTAGGGTTTTAAGTTTGTTTTAGGGCTACAATTCATACATACAGGTCTAAGTTAGTACCCAAGGAAATTTGTGTCAAATACATTATATATATATAAACATGAAAATAAGATTTTCAACTTATCTTTTGGCAGTCTAATTCTTAGAAGAGAATTCGTGAGTTGATTAGTTACATTCATTTTTTTCCCTTATACATTGTACAATATGTTTTTTAAAAATCTAAAGAAGTTTGTGGTGCTTTAAATTGTCATAATTCTTTAGTATTTTTATTTTTTTTTGCAAACCGACTTTGTGTGTCAGTTATAAAAAAAAAAAAAAAAACTCATCACGCCGTTTCTTCAACATACATTATCGAATCGAATTGAAACATTATACAGTTATTTATTTTAACTAACAAAACAAGAATCGATATCGATAAATCAGTTCATTAATTACTGATGATTAATTATTTAGTTTAATAACAACAAGTAAAAATTGATCTATTAGTTTTAAGTGGCATAGCTTTATATGTTGGGTTTCATTCTAATAAACGTACTTGGTACATTATATTATAGAATCCAATTTATATTTCCATAATTATTTTTTTTCCAAAAAAAAAACAATTTAAAAAAAAAAGATTAACCAATGAGTTATATTTTGCTAACAAGTTGAATTCATTCTGCATTATTAAGGTATGTATAGTAATTTTAAATGTGAAGTTCGTCCCTTTTTTAAAATAAATTTTACTGCTTTAAGTCATAGTTGCAGTAAAAAGTTGCATTTTCAGACCTTGCGTTCTATAGCGAGGGTGTGTATTGGCCAGCACCAATACTAGCCCCTTTTACTATTTGAAACTAAACTAAGGTACCCAAGTGAATTGAACGAACTAATGTGCATTCTAAAAATCCCGAAATTCAAAATCACAATCTTTAACGAGAGTCATTATTATTATTAGAAAAAAAACAATTATCTTTTCTCTGGCGCAGCCAGGGTCGAGTTTCGTTAAAGGGAAACAAAATTCATCGTAGTCCCTTTATCAGTTTCCACTGAGGAATTTTCTGGTGATGTGGCAGGTCTGCAGCAGTACCGCCCTCTGACAGGCAACGAGAATTATTATTAAAGCTTTTATATAGCGCTACTTTCATGCTTATAGCATGCTCAGAGCGCTTTGGTCCAATCTCATTTGTGGACCAGTGGGGAGGATGGGGTATCTTGGAGTTGGTTTTCTGTGCTGCCTATGGGGGCTCAGTAAACACAACTTTGCCCTAGTTGGGTGTCGAACCTCGAACACCCTTCTAGGTAGCCAAGCCAAGCTCAAGCGGACTTAGCCTCTCGACAACGCTTCCCACCGCAAGCATTGTCATTCTGATTTGCACAGGAAACGCGATGGCTAAGCGATAAAGTTCTATGCTTCTGAACAGGGGTCCGGGGATTTACCCTAATGAAGACAGATTTTGTTAAATTTCTTTAAAATCTTTATATCCTATGCCCTATAGTCCACAAGGTCTAAAAGAAGAATTTTTGTGTGATTAGCATAAGAATAATGTGTTGAATGTTTAGTGGAATGGTATTACGAAAGTTATAATTGCCTTCTTAGCTATCTGTTTTATACTTCTCTTCATGGCGGCTCAACAGTTTGGATAAGAAGAAGTAAAGGAAAGATCACTCTTTTATATCTGCAAGGCGGACATAGAGTTACCCCACGTAACTTTAGCGCGAAAACAAAAAAAGTGTAGGATGGTTGGACAAGCAAAAAGTCCTCTGTATTCACCTGTCACTAAATAGTAGGGCCGGATTTTGTCATTGTGACCAAGAAGTTCACTCTTTTATTTCTACAAGTAGGACTAGAGTTACCCCACGTAATATAAGCGGGGGAAAAAATGGCGGAGGAGGACTTTCAATCTACTCTGTATTCACCTTTCACTTAAAGCAGTGCATGACCTAATTATATCTGGGCCCAATACGAAATGGTTTTCTGCACAGCGAGGTTTGAGTTACCTATCCCTTAGTCTGTTGGACCGTTGGGGCACCAAGCAAGACTCTTAGACCATCTTTCTCCATTCCTCTCTATCCTTTGCCCTGTTTAAAACCTCTTTCAATGATAGGCCTGTCCATTCTTTTAGATGTTGTCTTCCCACCGCTTTCTCTGTGTGCCTCTTCTTCTTTTTCCTGGTACTGTTCCCTGGAGGAAGGTCTTTGCGAGTCCCTAAGATCTTGTTACATTGCCATACATTTTAAGCTTTCTTTTCTTCACAGTAGTTAGCAGGTCATCATGGGGTCCGATCGCTGCAGTAACCCTGTCTCTAGTCTCTTGGTTTGTGATGCGGTCTTTAAATGTGATGCCTAGGATCCTTCTGTAGCAATGAATTCAGATGCTACAGATGCTACAGAAGTTTAAGTAGGGATACAAATAATAAGTGAAAGGATACATAAATCGGTCTTTGCATTTTATTTATTCTTTTCTACGTACATAATTACTTTACGAGACTTAATTATCTATACCAGGGGTGGGCAAACTTTTTGTATCGAGGGCCGCATTTTAAAACTTTCGGAATGGCGGGCCGCATATGTATATACTACTTAGAAGGATACTCTAGCTAACAGATTATAATGTCTTTTAATTCATATTTACGCCGTATTATATTCACGTTTCTTTTTTTTTTCCATACTCCAAGTTAAGGAATTATAACAAAGAGTTAGCAATTTTTTTAACCGATTTTACGATTTTTTTTATTTCTGTTGTATTTTTAGCGGCCCCCGTAAGGGGAAAAGCCGCTATTAGGTTTGTGCGAAATGTTCGTCTGTCCGTCTGTCACACTCAGGGCGCCAAAACTAGAAAAGATACGAAAAATATTTTTTCACCATTAAATGCGGCTTGAAAGGTTTAGGTGCAACGGCTACTTTTAGTTTTCTAAAAGCAAAGCGTTTAATTTATAAAACTAATTATGAAGCGATTTTTTAATATCAAAACACCAATTCTAAAACAATTACGTAAATGTAAGGGAGGAAATGTTACTATAAGAAATGCTCTTGCCAGGTAGATATCACGCACATTTTTTAAAATGAACTTTTAACAGCGACTTTCGTGTACTAGTGTAAAGCCCGGCAATGACATGATTCGAAACCAATTTCTTTTTTTTTTTTTAAAGAATCAGATTTTCAAAATAAAAAAATTTTAGTGCCCCCATTAGAATGAACGAAGCATACTTTTTGTGCCTTTCGTCTGTTGTTTGGTCTGTCCGTCACGGTTAGATAAGAAAACACTAAAGGCTTTTGAAAATATGACTTAAGCTTTACTGTTCTTTCAGAAATATTGTGATATTTTAAGGATGGGAGCATATAGGAATTGAGCCAGCGACCAACGATAAATCCGAACTAAAGTCTAGTGCGCAAACATCAAGATAAGGCAGGTTTATACCCTGCTCGCCATCCTCCGTCGTCCAGCGAGAAGTTAATTATTTTCAACTTAGAAGAAACATCCGAAACATCTTGCAAATAGGCGGATCTGACAGGGATACGACTCCGACGGGGCCGCCTCTGAATTTGTGTATCGCACAAACTCTCTTTGTTATCTTGTTATATCACAATTTCCCACAAATATACAGTTGTACGCAATGTGCAGTATTTTACATTTTACACTCGTATATAATGTTGCGTAAATGTAGAACTAGCTTACTAGTTGTTACCCTTGTGGCAGCTGTTAAATAACATCCATTCAAAATCGACAAGCAATTATAACTTGTTTAGTTTCCACACACAAAAAAAAAACTTGCTCACTGAATGAGAAAATATATGTTCCAGAAGTTAAATGCCGGGACGAGCGAAGATTGCTGATGTGGAGCATCACCAGAGAATGCTGAACATGTAATTCAATGGTGCATACTAAATCAAGATCCCAAACAAGACTCTGGCCCCAAAACCTTCCTACAGATCCAAAACTATTCGGAGAACTGCCTGATCTGGAAGCCACTGCACGGTTCAGATGTAGGATTGCTGATCTGATTGCATTATACCGTTTTTTTGCGAAGCAGGACGTTTTGGCGCCGCCCTTTTGGCGCCGCCCTTTTGGCGCCGCCGTTTTGGCGCCAAGGTCGTTTTGGCGCCGCCGTTTTGGCGATAGGGACGTTTTATCGCGAAGTACATTATGTACGTTTATTGTATTATTTCTTAAAAAAGAATTATATATATTTATGTTTTGCATGAGTGTTTGTGTTAAGACATAATTTCTAGTCAAAGATATTAAGTTATCAAGACTTGAAGCGGGGGAGGGGTAGAATATATATTTTGTTTGTCTAAAAATCTGTTTGTTATACATTTTTAAACACATATTTAAGCGAAAATAATTAGTAGCTTTCGTACATTACATATGTTGTTTGAGCAATTATTTTTATATCTGTTCCTAAAACCTTTTTTTTATGGGAGCTATAACAAGTCCATTAATCAATGTGACTTATCATTTACTAAATGTAAATGTGTGTTTGTGTTTCACATCATTTTCTTTAATAAGCATTTTGGCTTGTGTATGTGTGTTTATTAAGAGGCACACATGGAGGCACACTTTTATTTTCAAAATATTTTTTTTTAAAAAGATATTACGTTAAAATAATAATAAAACAAGATTACAAAGAGAGTTTGTGTGATACACAAACTCAGAGGCGGCCCCCGTCGGAGTCGGATCCCTGTCAGATCCGCTTTGATCTCTCAACGGACGGACAGACAGACAGACAGACAGACGGACAGACAGGCCACACAAAACTAATATACATCTTCCGTGCTTTGATCTCTCAACGTTAGCCTTGTAAAGCCGATGTTCAAGGCAACTGCCAAAATTGTTTTATGAGTAGATTACTTTACGAGTAAATACTGGTATGTTGCTCGTATGTTGGAACAAAAAAAAAGTGAAGACGTGTGCAGTATATTAGATTATTAATTGTCTTAAAGTAGGTTTCATTTATATTGCATACTAATTAGGTTTTTTCTCTTTAAATACTGTTTGCATAAAATATTTTTAAAAATTAGATTTTGAGCTTTTAGAAAAAAAAAAAGTAGCCGTTGCATCAGAACTTTGAATGCTCTATATTATCGTGATGTCAGATTTTCATTTTCTCTTCTACTTTCTGAGCACTAAACGGGACGGACGGACGGACAGACAGACAGACAGACAGACAGACAGACGGACAGACAGGCCACACAAAACTAATAGCGTCTTTTCCCCTTTCGGGGGCCGCTAAAAATGAAACAATGATAGACAAAAAATTGATGCAATTATTTGTTTACATGAACATTGGTTTATTTCATGACTTACGCGTGAAAGAGGAAAGGGGTGGAGGAAAGAGTATACACAAGGAGTCAAATTTGAGAGGGAGGAGAAGGGGGGATAGGTGTCACAGGTAATGACCAGTCCCAATGAGATAATCGCTAGACGTATGAAGCCAACGACCAGTGCTCGGTGCTAGTCTTATCTTCATTTGCTTAACTATACCTGCGTCAATGCGAGATGTGTCAACCAAATCACCCTTACCAAATTTCTCAAAATATATCTTTTCAAAGTATCTTAGTGTAGTGAATTTCTATGTATCTATTGTTGCCCCTAGTATTTTTTTCCATTTATGGATTCACGTTAGAGTTTGTACTGACCACATTCCGTGTGCTGATTTTTATTGTTATTGTCATTCTGCGTAATAAAGCTTGAGTTGTAAATATGCTTTTTTTTTGTTATATTAAAGTGTGACACTTAGCTAGTATTTATTCAGTATTAATTTCAAATAAACAAATATGTCTTTTAGAAAGACTTAGGAAAATGTCATCCATTACGATTAGCAGAACTCACATACAAAAAAGGAAGAGGATAGCATGTCATTACCATTCAGGAATCTGACTTATTATAGGCCAATATTCATGAAAGAAGCAAAAACTTTATATTACAAAAATAAAATAATCGCTGGACGGTGTTAGAATTCATACTATACATTCAATATTATGGTACAGTGAAATAAACATTGTTATAAAAGCTACGTGCTATATAAATTATCCTGAAATTATATCTCGCGCCAAAACGTCCCTATCGCCAAAACGGCGGCGTCAAAACGTCACATACCCGTTTTTTGTATATAGCTTAGTTTGGCGTTTTCCATATTAAATGACACCCCAGAAAGACAATTTTGGTCTATATATTTCAGGAGATTTGTATGAGTTTTCTGTTATAATTAATTCAACTAGATTTAGCGTGGGTCCTATGTAATTGCGGGGTCCACTGCGGTCACATATGTTGCAGTGGACCAATGCGGACCTGAAAAATAGCGGTCTTACTACTCCGTGGGTCGACTAGTTCTATAATGTTATAAACCTGTTGGTGGCACAGACGGGGGAGTAGCGGTGTGTGTAGTCAGCCGACGCAAATCGCCCCAGGCCAGACAAGCGGTCAAGCATGACAAGTTGCTACGATCAGCCGCGACGCGTCTCAACAAGAAGTTTCAGGAGAGTTCCTCGGCGGGAACACAACTCAGGAGCGCCACGAGAATTATAATCATCTGACCACCTAGAAATGTCGAGGGGCGTTCTGTCCTGTTCGAGAAGGCCAGCAGGGACCCTATATAAAGAGTGGAGGTGTCGCAGTCAAGACGGTCGAGGAACACGGTCCAGAAAAGGGGTTCACGACAGAAAGTCCAGAGCACGGTCAGCTACAGCACAGTTCAGCGGTGTGGTTCTGTACGGAGCATTACGACGGTTCAGTGCGGAGTACTTTCAAGTACAGTTGAGACGGCTGGCGTCTTGATCTTGATCTATGATCGAGTCCGGCACATCGAGCCCAAGTGTGTGAAGTCAGTCCTGAACTGTTGAACCCAGTGCAAGCCCGGAACGAGACGGAGAGACCAATGCAATAGTTGATACGGCGATACGGTGCTATCGGAGAGATATTTGTACAGTCTTATGATACGTGCTGAAAATTGTACAATATTGGCTGTTCTTTATTGACATTAAACTTTCACGTTACTTTGGAGCCCGGAGTTGTCAAGTTCTTTCAGTTGGTGGTGTATGGTGCAGTTTGCAGAGAGCCTGGATAGTGAGATTCGTAACAATATATTACAGACGTTACTTTATAAAAAAAAATAAAAAACATAATTACATCTAACGCATTTCATGTTTCAGTCTAATCATTCATTCTAATCAATGACATACACTCTGCTTGCTAAGTCTTTGGTTTTCCTGTCTGATTCAGGCAGGCTATTCCGTTCTCTTATGGCACCAGTGAAAAAGGAGCACTTAGTTCTAGCGTATGAAATAATAAATGTGTCTCTATCTTGAATTTTTTAGTATAAATAATAAATAAATAATATGTTACATAGGTTAGGGTTGAGAGAAAAAAACATCGATACTTCTTTTCATTACAGTACAAAACAACGCCTTGATCAAACTTTCTAAAAAAAAATATTTCACGACAATTATTTGTAGTTTTTAAAAGTCTCCACGTCCCGTCTAGGTATAATATATGTCTATTTCTCTGTCTATGTCATAGACATAAATAAATATAGACTGGAAAAAGAAGGAAACTTCATGTAAAATGAAAACAAGCAGCTATATACTTTGCCTTTACCACCAACTCATTTGTTTCTCTTTTTGCTAAATATTTTCGTCAATGGCTCGAATCACTCAACTAGGCGTACATTAGCAATCTTTTTCTTTACTTCTCAAACCAACGAATTCGCCATATTTTTTTAATGTTTTGGTTTACAAAGTCTTTTTAAGTTATGCTCTTAAAAAGAAGCCAGAAAATTAAAAGCAGACACTTTTTCTGTACAACTCAAACGTTGAATTATTATTTTTAAAAAGTAAAAATCTGTCCACTTTGTCTTTAAATTTCTACAGAGTCTACTCGCATTGACACCAAAAGAACATGAACCAAAAATATGCATTAATGCCCTGTGTTACACATCCAAGATGTCAAGGACACGGCCAGCTTGACAGCAACGGTATTGACCAACGAATAAAAATAACTAATAACTTTTGTCGTTGAAAAATAAACTTTGTGTTCTTAAGTAAAATAATATGAATATAAGACTATATTAGATTCGATTGCAATCCATTCATTCAAGCGTTGGGAAATTACATTTATTCTCCCTTTTTATTTTTATTTTCTGTACTTTGTTTCAATGTTCAGCGAGCCGGATGAAACCTCTTCGTGCGCCGGATATGGCCCGCTGGCTGTAGTTTCGGCATCACTGATCTATATTGAATATAGATATATGGTACATTGGGAGAAATGAGAAAGCAACAGAGCCTAAGATGTTTAGCTTGTAAGTTAGACTTGAAATGGGAAACGAAGTGAACCCGACCAAACGAACCAACTGGAACCTCCCTTATGACCGAACTGAACACAAACTTTGAATATGCTCGGTACGAACCGAACCAAATGAACCTATTTTATCTTAACCAAACTAAATTTGCAATTTGTACACCCTTTTTATTTTTTTTTTGTTTTATAATAATAAAAATAATTACTTAAATAATTTATTTAAATTCTAATGATTCCATCATCCTTTAAAAACTTAGGAAAAGGTTAAGCGATTGTTGCATTAAAGATGAGGAAATTAGCGTAATGCAAATGTGAAACGGCAGAGTATGTTGAGACATGAAAGAGTACGAACTTTGTTTTGTGGTAAGCTAAATTTCGTTTAAATATCGGTATATTCCATTTTTATTACATCTCTATCTCAAGTTAAATATGTGAATAGTGTTAGGCCATATTAGGTTTATGTTCATATAAGAAATTTCTTTTTAAGTTTATTCAGTAAAACTATAAAACACCTTTATTGTTTCAATTGTACAATTTCAACAAAATGAATCATTTACTAATAAGCTTTTTTTTAATATTTTTTTTTTCAATTTTTTTTTTCGGTGGCGATCCTCAAAATCTCAATTTAAATATGTGGGGTATCTTATCTTTTCAAGGGCTAATTGGTTGTATTTGCATTGTAGTAAGGGCCTGTACATTCATATTAGAATTTTTTTTTAGTTAATGTTATTCAAATAGTCCTTTTTAATATGATGAATAATGAGCTGTAAATATCACTTTTGGCGTCTTGTAGCGCTCCCCAAGACCGCTTAGCTGTCAAGAGAGAGACTTCAACATGTTTTTGTTGTTTTTTTTTTCATTATTATTATTTTTCGAATATTTTTTTCGGCGATAATACTCAGTACTGAATACCTTATTCTAAATATGTGTGTGTGGGGGGGATCTTAACTTTTCGAGAAACTCATCGGTTGTATTTGCAATGTTGTAAGGCCTCATTATAGCTGTTTTTAATTTTTTTTTAATTTTTTTTTGCCGAAGTTTGAGAAACTTGCTCTACTTTTAATTCTAATAATTCTAATTCAGCGGTGTGGTTCTGTAAGGAGCATTACGACGGTTCAGTGCGGAGTACTGTCAAGTACAGTCAAGAGGAACGGCGTCTTGATCTTGGTCTGTGATCGAGTCCGACACCTTAAACCCAGTGTGAAGTCAGTCCTGAACTGTTGAACCCAGTGCAAGCCCGGAACGAGACGGAGAGGCCAGTGCAAGAGTTGATACGGCGATACGGTGTTAACGAAGGACTAGTTGTACAGTCTGCTTTACGTGTTGACAATTGAACAGTATTTAACGGACATTAAACCTTTACGTTATTTTGGAGCCCTGGGTTGTCAAGTTCTTTAAGTTGGTCGTGTATTGTGCAGTTTGCAGAGAGCCTGGATAGTGAGATTCGTAATAATATATTAATATAAACTCGTTTATGCTTAGGATTAGTGTTTACTGGAAGTTAGGGTTAGGGCTTTGAAAAAAAAACGCCTCCCTTCCCCCAATCTAAAGTTATGGATCCGTTAGTGGCAACACCTTGCTTGCGGGTATACCTGTCACATCATTGTGCGGTATTAGTGACATATATTGATTGGGGATCTCGAGATTCACTTCCTTATGGAGAATATGATCTAGCACGGGGAAATCAAGGGGCCACAATTGAATGTTGGGATATTAATCACATGGTCAAGTAGTCGACCCCAGAGAATATTGTAGAAGACAGAATTGTCTCGTATTTAAGATGAAACTGTTATTAGCTATGTATTGGATGAATTCATTTGGATTACACTGTTGTATTCTGTGAAAAACTTTACGTTATCTCTTGATGGCTGAAGTTGCCTATATGTTGTAAACTATTTACTTATCACAATAAAAGCGTCATTTGCTATCTAATGTTTATTTTTTTTTTGAGTCTGTATGTTGAGGTAATATTACTCAGAAACTATGGTAGACATACGCAACAACATCTCTGGCGTGAATAGAGATATTTAATTGATACTCAATGAAGCATTCTCATACCAGAACAGTTATCCATTTTAATAAAAGAAACATAGTAATACAAGAAACACTTCTTCGAATAAAGCCTGACGATACCCGATGGCAAACTCGCCAAGCTGTAACGAATTCAGAACAACGCCGCACGAATAGTAGGAAAAAAAAACAAGATGAGACTATCTTATCTTATACAAGATAGACGTTACTTCAAAAAAGAAGAGGATCATGTCCTACTCATCACGTTTTCCCCACAAAAGCTACGGTCTGCGAGCTTTTTCTGTTCACGGACAAAAGGTTTCGAACTATTTCCCCATTGATCTCAGACTGACAACATGCTACGCCACATTGAAGAAGTACACTAAGACCCTAGAATTTGTCAGTTTAGTTCATTTGTTGTTATTTATGTTTGGTATATCGATAAGGTGCCTTGTATATATTGTAAACCATTTATTTATCATAACAAAAGTGTAGTCTGCTACTGGTGTGCATTCTATTTGAGTCTGTATGTTGAGGTGATATTACTCAGTAACTATGGTGAACATACGCAGCAACAAAATGGTCGTGAATAAAGATATTTATTGATATTGTTACGGATCTCAGATTCCTATCTCAGGCTTTCCGTAAACACTGCTAAACACATACCACAACACATCAAAGAACCTGACAACAAGAGCTCTAAAAATAATCTGGTACTTTAATAATGGTAAAGAAGTAAAACAGCCAATATGACACAATTGGCAACATCAATAGCTACAAATGCTACATTGTACATCACAAACTAAACTCTACTGTCTATATCTCTTCTGGACACGTACATTCACTTCAGGACTCGACCAGGACCGACTTCATAAGCAGACTAACAGACCTGGTCTCCTCCGTGTCCTGTCTTGAACTGCTCTGCCTACACACTCTCTCTGGTCTCTCCTACACACAGACTTATGATCAGATGACCATAACAGTGGTCACAATTACGTGCAAAGTTCCTGCCAGTCCAGTTCTTTCCCCTTCGATCTAGCCCGCTATTCTGTTCTACTGGCCTGTGTCACACGTCAGCTCATTACACACAGTTATACAGTTAACCCTTTAACGGCGTCTATAGGGTTAGAGCAATATTCATAGAAACACTCTCAGACCAGAACAGGGATCTTAATAAAACAAACACTTCTTCAAATAAAGCCTGACGATACACGATGAAATACTCGCCAAGCTGTAACGAATCCAGATAAACGCAGCAGGAATAATTCTAAGAAAAGTAAGACGAGATTTTGCTGCCACTCTTTTGCAAGCTGATCACTGTTTATGTCTCTCAAAGAACCCTGACTTCAGTGGACTTTTAGTGCTGCTCCGTTTCCCTCAAAAGCTACTTTCTGCGGGTTTTCTGTTCACGGACTAAATGTTTCGAAATCACTACCCATTAATCTCAGACTAACAATATGCTACACTACATTGAAGGAGATCACTGAGATCTGAATCTCTGTCATTTTAGCCTCCCTCAATTTGTTGTTGTTGTAATTTTTTTTTTTTTTTTTTTTTTGTAATGTTATTAAAGCAAGTACAATCATATTCTTCAATAATTAAAACATATTTCCCATATTAAGTATCAAGCAAAATAATTATTTATCCAAAATGAACAAATGACTTATTTTTTAACTGATTAATATTTTGGTAGGAACAATAAATAAACTCAATCCGAGAATGGTTGTGGGAGAAATAACGTGTACGAAAATTGTACCAGACAGACAGACAGACAGACAGACAAAGTGAGTTGATATGAGCTTAAAAAACGTTAAGAATGATAAGAGTACAACACATTGTGAATCAAAACGCTAAAATACAAGACCAGTATCTTATTTTAATGTAAAGAAATATTCAAAGTAAATCCATTGTTAAGTATACAAAAATTAATAGCCTAAGAGCAATGAAATATTTTGAGAGTAAACTGGCAGTATTCAGGAATGATCTCTCTGACCAATCTAAATGATGTTTACAACTAAACCTCGACTGATACTTTTTATCTTCTAAAATAAATGACTCATTAACATGGACATCAGAGCATACTGCGTTATTGTCTAGAAAACTTGAAATGTTCCAATTTAATTCGGCTTTCACAAATGCGAAACAAACTCTGTGCGTCTCCAAGCCAATTGACCCATTGTCTGATAGGGATTTTATATTTTTGTTGGTTGCTTTAGAACGCTTAATTAGAAAAAACAACGACCATGTCATGTTCAGTATGTGCTCAGAATATTCAACTTCATTGTTACTCAAGTGATTTACAAAAACAGTTAATATTAACATGATATGCTTTTCTTTTCTCCACATAATGTACTCAATAGCAGGAAGGTGTAAGCTCTCATTAACATGAAGATCAGAATGTTCAGAAAGATAACATCTCGCGTAGCTTAAAACTCTCCCGTGATCATAGTCAAGAAAATGATGAGCTTGGAATGCCAGAAGTAATCTTTGTGATTGTTTACATCGTCCGTCAAGAAGACGACTATTGCTATTACAGCCTTGAACTTGGCAAGGGTAAAGATCTTCTTGATTTGAAGTTTTGAGTAAGTCACATTGCACTTTAGTCCAAACAATATGATTGGTTTGCTGACTTTTACTTTCATCAAACACAACTTCTGCATTTTTAAATGAAAAAATGATAGAAAATTTAAATTTTTCATATAACAGAGGATTATCTCTAATGACTGCGCATGTACTTAAAGAACTTTCTTCAATTAACGTTGGATGTTTGAAGGATACATTCATGGAATGAAAGTAGCTTGTATTTAGGTAGTTGTTAAAAGCATCGTATATGGATAGATCTAGATCTAAAGTTGTTTGTAGTTCTACGATCCAGAAAATAGGTTCTGACTTGTTCCCAGCATAACGTTTATAAACGTCCAAATTAACATACGTAAAGCCAGTATACAGGTCAGTCACAGGTGCAATATTTATGACTTGATCAAAAAAAAGGTTGTTTTGTTTAAATTCTTTGCTACCTTCTTTAAAATCTCCCTCCTCTTTAAAATTGTCATGTTGTATTGTAGAATTGTAATTCGTTGAACAAGTGGAAATCATGTCCACGTTATATTTACATGTTATTTTTGTGTCGGTCAATCTATCGAACTCGGTCAAGTTGTTCAGTGTTGTGTTTGGACACTCAGTTTGAAATGTTTTGCAACACTTTCCTAGCACTGGGCATCTGACATCACAATAACTAGGAAGTTTTCCCAGTTTATTGCAATATTGATGACAGTGTTCTATGTCTTGTATACTAGAAATGTGTGGCCCAAAATCGCTTTTAAAGTTTTGACGTAGACGAAGATTTTCTAAACTTGCATTCTTGACGATCGGTATATCGAGTCCATTAAGTAGAAAGCTTGTAGTCCAGTATGTAAAAACAAAACCTCTTATATCCATAGAGAATCACTGTCAGTCACTAGTTGTTTTTAATTCTGACACAATCTTTCACTTTACGCTCTTTTACAACCATTGATTGTAAACTTGGACCAATGAACTAAAGAACTCGATAAAAAGAACATTAAACAAACATGAGTCAACTATTCTCTAGATTTTATTGTATCAGTTGGATTAAGGAAGCTGATCAAGCGATGGTCGAGTTGATTTCAATCTTAACTCCTCCCATAGAGGTGGAGCTTTCAATGAGTTATATTTTTTTTTCTAAATTCTTCTTTCTCTTTCTCATTCATCTCGTTCAGATGACTATTAAGGGAGTAGGCCTAATTATCCTAATTGGTTTTAAACAAAGTAATTAGTTATAACTAATTAAATAGTTGTCGTTGTTTGTTAAATCATTCATTTTTACTACGCGAATAAATTTTAGCGCCTTCTTATAACTTGATCCATAAATGGATATTGGAGAAATAATGTGTACAAACGTTGTACCATACCGACAGACATACTGACAGACATACCGACAGACATACTGACAGACATACTGACAGACATACTGACAGGGTAATTTAATATACTCTTTGTAAGAAGAGCAGAAGACTTTGCAATAGAAAACAAAATATTTCGGCGTTGCGAGATGGAGAGAAATGTTTGTAATTTTAGTGGGTTTTTTTTTTCCAGTTAGTATTTTTAACTAGAAAACTAGTTACTATTTTAAGCTCCACCTCTGTGGGAGGAGTTAAACAAGGAGGAAAAACACGGTCTGCGCTAGCTTAACTATTTAAACAATTGATAAATAAAAATCTAGAGACTCATTGATTTATTTTGTAAAATCTCCTTTCTGATTGGTATAAGCTCACAATCGATGTCTATAAATGACTGTGAAATAACTGAATTTATGTTTCAATTGTTCTGTGTTAAAGTTATTATCAGCAAGAGACATGACTGTGATTCTATGTGAAACCAAGAGACTTTTTATCACATGCTGGGCTGCATGCTTCATACTTAATGGACTTCAAACACAAAGCGCCGACACAGACTTTCAAGAAAATCTTAGTTTAAATCAAAATTTTCAAAATGAGACTAACGTACACAGTTCTAGTGATCGTAAAAATGACATTTTCATTTTCATGTGTCATCAGTACTGCTACCATAAGCGCTTGGATCCAGGTTACTGTGACCTCACACGTCCTGAACTCCAACACTGTAAACAGTTTCAAACTGAGTGTAAGAAAACATTCCAGAACAACAAGACCGAGTTGGATACATTTGCCGACACAAAAATAATTTGTAAATATGAGACATACATAGTTTCCACTTGTTCGTTAGATGTCTCTACAAAGTACAACTCTACAATACTACAAGATGTTCTTGTAAAGAAAGAAGGTTTCAAAAATGAGAACTCTGATATTAAATTCCTGAGCACTTTGTATAATAAAGTCAGGAAAATGGCGCCTGTGACTGATTTATACACTGGCTTTACTTATGTTAATGAAGAAATTTATAAACTCTATGCTGAGAACAGATCAAAACCTGTGTTCTGGAATGTAAGCCTTACGTCAGATCGAGATGTGCATTTCTACATGTACGATGGGCTGAACAAATGTCTTAATACAACTTACATTTACTCGATGAATATATCTTTTACGCTATTTCCTTTTAACGATAATTATTTTTTATCTAATTGTAAACAACATGGAGCTACAATTTCTGTCGCTTTGTGGCTGAACAATACAATACTTACTCTAGATAACTCAGGCAGCAACATTTATTCACACCCTAGTGGCTGGCGGGTCATTCAATGTGACTTACTAAAAACTTCCTACCCTTGTGAAGTCAAGATATGCAGTAGTCTAAATCATCTTCTACATGAAGGGCAATGTAAAGTATTAAATCGTTTAATTTTGGCATTTCAAGTTACTTCTTTTCTTGACTTTGATCCCGTCAGACTTTTCAACTACACAAAATGTTTTCTTAATGAACATTCTAATCTTCATGTAAACAAGAGCTCACAGTTTCCTGTTATTGATTACCTTATGTTGAGAAAAGAAAAGCATGTCGTTTTCTCATTTGAGGTTTATGTAAGTTACTGGAGTAATAATGAACTTGAATTTTTTCCACAATTCATGAACATGACATGGTCAATGTTTACTTTAATCAAACATTTTAAAATCAACAACCAAAACAGGAATTCTTTATTAGAGAAACAGCCGTTCAGCTTGGACACAATAAAAGCCTGTTTCGTTTTTATCGAATACTACCATAAATGGAAAATTTCAGATTTTTCATCTACAGATTTAGTCTGCTCTGACGTCATTGTTAATGACACATTTATTTTCGACACAAAAGAGTTACGATTAAAATTTAATTGTATGCAACATTTGAGTTTGTCAGAAGAAACATTGACAAATAATGCTAGTCTAATGTCAATTAGTACCATAGCTATTAGGCTATTTTATTTGTTACTAACAACATATTTGTGGTGTAGGCGCAGTGGCTGAGCGTTTAAGAGCTTGGCTTCCAAACCGGACTCCGTGTTTCAAATCCTGGTGAAGACTGGGAACTTAAAATTTGTGATGCTTGCACGCCTATCTCTAATTGGTACCAAACATTAGTTGGGGAAAAGTAAAGGCGGTTGGTCGTTGTGATGGACGCATGACATCCTTGCTAACCGTAGGCCACAGAAAAAAATATATATTAATATATATATATTTATATATAAACAGATAGATTTTCCTTACAAAATGAAAATAAGATTTTTCACCTAATCTTTTGGCGTTGTTATTCTTAGAAAATAATTTTGGTGTTTATTATTTTTATAATTCTCTAAAAATGTTTTTATAAATTGTGTAATATCTTTTTTTAAAATTTAAATCAGTTTGTTGTCATGATTCCTTACTTTTATTTTGCATAGCGACTCTGTATGTATGTCAGTCTTGTACAATAATTTTATCTTGCTATTTCTCCAACACCCCTTGTAGGGTTCAGTTAAAACTTTATACAGTTATTTCTTGGCCCTAACTAAACAAAAATTCATAGTCATTAATTACTGATGATTAATTATTTTGTTTAATACCAGCAAGGAAAATTCATATTTTTAGGTTTAAGTGATATTGCTGAATATGTGGGGTTTTATTTTGATAAATGTAACTTGGTACTATATATAATTTTTTTTTTTTTTTTTTTTTTTGTAAAATGTTTTACACGCATCGAAAGTTCCTTCAGAGTTAAAGATAGTTACTTCCTAGTCCAAATCTCCCGCAGGACGACGGGGGATGGGACCGGGCAGGGTTTGAACCCGAGACCATCGATAAATCCATACGACAGTCCAGCGTTCAAACCGCTCGACCAGGCAGCCATTATACTCGGATAAAATTGAAATTTCCACTATTATTTATTCACCAAACAAAACGTGAATTAAGAAAAAAAAACGATAAGACAATTATATATTTTGTTAAATAACAAGTTAATTTAATTACACATTAGTTAATGAATTTGAATGTGGAGTCTTCCACTCTGATTGTTTTTTTTTGTTAGACGTTATTTTTTTTTTAAATAATGATTTTAAAATTTGCATGTTGTTATAAATGAAGAATAAATTGAACTGCCTAAAGTGATAGTTGTAGAATTCTGAAAATTGCAAACAATCAAAACAGACATACTAGAATACTACTATATGAAATTCTCGGACCGATGACGAAGTGTTATTTGGAGTAGAGTCATTTTATTAGTGTTTCGGCTCTGTGTTTTGTGTGTGCTGTCACTCTGTCAGTGTTCTGTGTTGTGTGTTGTCTGTGTTGTGTGTTGTCTGTGTTGTGTATGTTGTTTATGTCTGTGTGGGGGGGGGGTTATAGTGCTGGCAGACGAGTAAACTAAAAACTGATATGCCTAAGAAGAGTTTGTGCCTCAGCTTGTGTGTGAATGTTATTCATATTTGCATCAATATTGTTTCTGTTACAGTAGTCACACGCTGAGGCGATCAATAAAAGTCAAACTAATTTTCATTTGATTCGATCAATAAAAAATATCTTATTCTTGTATATAATAATAATTTCATTATATAACAAACAAAAAACGCAGTCAACAAAAAAAAATATCTGTGACATTCTTACTCTTCCGCCTTGAATACTACGATCGCCAGCCCGCCCCCACTCGTCCGACCTCCTCCCCTACCCAAAAAAAAATTAGTTATATATACTAATTTTTTTTATAGTTCAACCAATTTTCTAGATTATTTAGCGCCCCACTCTAGTACGTTGGCCGATTTGGTGGGATGGAGAGGTGGCAATGGCATCAATCCCGCCCCCCCCATCATAATTTTTGGAGGGGGGCGGTCTAATTTACTTGTAGAAATCTTACCATGTTATCAGAATCAATACAATATCTGTAGAATTAAAACTTGTTATTGATATAACCGATCTTTATATTATGTTGTTCTTCTGTTAGAAGATTGGGTGTAGGGGCGAATGCATCTCTGCCATTCCCACCTAAACACTTTGAGAGTGGGAGACGGTCCGACTTTTAAGACCACAATTAGCTGAATTAATATATAATTCTATATCATCTCGCTACAATTGTGGTATATTAGCCGATTCGAAGAGGTAAGGCACGAGAGCGTCTACATCCCTCCCCACTCTAGCCCTCTGAGTGGGGGGAGGTCCTATTTTGATGTAGAAATCATAGTTTGTGAACAAAATTAGTTAAATATCTATATAATAAAAGCTACATATTGATGTTTTAACCCATTTGTATGAACTATAGTATGTCATAAGTACACTCTGATCTCAAATTTATCATTAGTAAAGAAAATATAAAAATGGTTGTACCAGAATGGAGGGGAGATACATGCAATCGTCTTCCGCCCATTTTTCAAACAAATACTTTTTCCTTTTTGTATTTTAGTTACGGAAATCACAAAATCAAAAAAAAAATGTAACTAATATATTCTACTAGACAGATATTACCTGCTGCCGCGGGTCTTAACTTGCGTGTTGCTGATGTAGTCAGTGATATAGTGTATTAGAAACAATTAAAGAAAATAATAATGTTGTAAGTAAAGCGAATGGGTGAATTCACGTTAAAAAAAATTATGAATGATGCTAAAAATAGCTAATTGACCTTAATTTACGGGATATTAGGATAATAGTTGCAATCATGTAAAAATACTTTAGAAAACACATTTCAATGTTAATTTGATTAAAATATGAAATGAATGGACTATAATTAGTATGTTCATGTGTTAAAGCTTAAAACTTTCTTTGCGAAGAGAAGTTCTATCATCTTTGAGTTGAATGACAGTTTTAGACCTAGACCTAGCTCTAGGAATAGAGCGATGTGTAACCTTTCGATAATGTCTAATGAAATTATGTTCAACAGGATTTTTATATTCGCAGATAGAAAGAACAAATTTATTTAAAAATCCTTTTGAAACACAAATTCGAAGGTTAATTTTGTTAAATAATTAAATCATTAGACTATATTTTATATTTTCATGCGTAAAAATCTATAAGTGCTAAGTGTATTTCTTAAAATTAGATAGATAATAGAGTTGGGCAACTTTATTTTTTTTAGGGTTTTAAGTTTGTTTTAGGGCTACAATTCATACACATAGGTCTAAGTTAGTACCCAAGAAACATTTCTGTCAAGTTTTGTCAAGATCGGTGAAACGGTTTTGATTTCTATACAGGGACATACATACATACATACATACATACATACGCCTTTGTTTTCCTTTTATATATTAGATATATAATATAAATAAATATTTTATAAAGAACTCGTTAATGCCAAATGCAATCATTAGCAAAAAATTATGAAAAGGAGCGAGAATTAACGTGCTCATTCTACCGCCCTCTTCCTTCCCCTTTTCAGACTAAAACATGAAGTTTAGATTAGTCAAATATGGTGACAGAATTTATGTAATTGTTAACGAATTTATCCTATTTATTTTTTAAAAAAAACTTTGTTTTGGAAAATTTAGAATTCAAAAGAAATTTTTAATTAGATGAGTAATACGTGAGATGTGTTTTTAACCCAAATATTATATTTCTAGTCACCTTTTTAAAACCTTTACTTAAACTGATATTTTTGTAATGTATAAAAAAAACACATTGGGACTATACCTCGAAATAAAGACAAATACCCGCCTAAATCCTAAAAATGCAAAAAAATAAGAGTAGAATCTAATTGGTCCTTTTAATTTCTCCTCCAAATTCCGAATTTTTTTCTTTAGAGCTTTGAAGTATATCTCTGTAACAAAACAAAAACTTACGAACATGCCTATTGAACAAAATTAATCACTTACAAATAAGATTTTTCTAAACTATCATTTTTATAATATTTTATTTTAGGCGGCAATCCTCAACGTCGGCATTTAGTCACATCTATTTGTTGGGGATCTCGAGATTCACTTGTTTTTATGAGAATATGACCTAACACGGGGAAATCAAGGGGCTACATTTGAATTGTGGGATGTTAATCACATGGTCAAGTAGTCGATCCCAGAGAATGCTGTATAAGACAGACGTGTCTTGTATTTAAAATGAAAGTATTATTAGCTACGTATTGGATGAATTCATTTGGATTACACTTTTATATTATGTGAAAAATTCTACGTGATTTCTTGATGGTTAAAGTTGCCTATATATTGTAAACCATTTATTTATCCTAATAAAAGTGTCGTCTGCTATCTAGTGTGTATTTTATAGAAGTCTGTATGTTGTAGTGATATTACACAGTAACAATGGTAGACAACGACAAAATTGGCGTGAATAAAGGTATTTAATTGGTACTCAAAGAAACACTCTCATACCAGAAGAGGGATCCATAATTATACAAGAAACATAATAATATAAGAAACACTTATTCACATAGAGCCTGACTATACTTCATAACAAACTCAACAAACAGCAACGAACACAGAACAACGCCGAACGAAGAGTCCTCAGAAAAACAAGACTGCTCACACTCTCTTGCGCGCGCTCCATTGGGAGGGGCGGGCACACACTGTCATCAGTGCTTCTATTACAAAGAAATGCATTTGTATGCTACTAGTGGTGTCACGTTTCGCCCTCAAAAGCTACGGTCTGGGGGCTTTTTCTGTGCACGGATCAAAGGTTTGGAAACAACAGCCCTTTGATTTCAGACTGACAACCTGCTACACTACATTCAAGAACAACATTAAGACCATATGTTTGTCATTCTAGCTCTTGTTTACTTCTGGGTTATGTTATTAATACGTCTTGTGTCAACATTTTGTTTGTTCACTGCGCTTCATAAGTAAAATTATAAGCCCTATTTTTACAAGAAATTCATTAAAAAAAAACAACTTATTTAAGGGAAACAACTCCGCACTTACATTCATATTCCTCAATGATTAGAAGTTATTTCCCTTACTGGGTATCAACCAAAGTAATTAATTATAAAAAAAAAAAAAACAGCCAGACCGACAGACAGATTGAGATGCTCTAAGCTTTGCAAAAAACGTTAAACGAAATTTTGAGTAAAACACATTGATTCTCTTTGTGAATCAAAAAGCAAAAGACAAAATCATTATCTTATTTTAATGCTGTAAATAAATATTCAAATTAACACCAGTATAAGTATAACAGTATTAATAGCCCAAAAGCAATGATATATTTTGAGAGTAGAATTTACCCACTTATCAATGATCTCTCTGAACAATCTAAATGTTGTTTACAACTAAACCTTAACTGATCCTTTTTATCGTCTAAAATAAATGACTCATTAACATGGACATCAGAGCATACCGCGTTATTGTCTAGAAACCTTGAAATGTTCCAATTTAATTCGGCTTTCACAAATGCGAAACAAACTCTGTGAGTTTCAAAGTCGATTGATCCATTGTCTGATTGGGAGTTCCTGTTTTGTTGGTTGCTTTAGAACGCTTAATTAGAAAAAAACAACGACCATGTCATGTTCAGTATGTGCTCAGAATATTCAACTTCATTGTTACTCAAGTGATTTACAAAAACAGTAAATATTTTTAAAAATATACTTTTCTTTTCTCCTCTTAAGGCAATCAATAGCAGGAAGATGAGAGCTCTCGTTAATACGAAGATTAGAATGTTCATAAAGATAACATCTCGCATAGCTCAAAACTCTCGCGTGATCAAAGTCAAGAAAATGGTGAGCTTGAAATGCCAGAAGTAATCTTTGCTATTCTTTACATTGTCCGTCAAGCAGACGACATTGGCTTTGACAGCCTTGAACTTGGCATGGGTAAAGATCTTAATGGTTGGAAGTTTTGAGTAAGTCACATTGCACTTTAGTCCAAACGATATTATTGGTGTACCGACTTTCTGTGGCATCAAGCCTAACTTCTGCATTTTTATATGACAAAAGGATAGAAAATTTAAATTTTTCGTATAATTTTTCGTCTTTTTTTGACAATGCATAGTTGTAAAGAATTTTCATCAATTGACTTTTGATGTTTGAACGATATATTCATGGATTGAAAGTAGCTTGTATTTATGTAGTTTTTAGAAGCATCGTATATGGAAAGATCTAGATCTAAATTTGTTTTCAGTTCTACGATCCAGAAAATAGGTTTTGACTTGTTCCCAGCATAAAGTTTATAAACTTCCAAGTTTACATAGGTAAAGCCTGTGTACAGGTAAGTGACAGGTGCAAATTTTATGACTTGATCAAAAAAGATGTTTTCTTTCATTTCGGTGATAACATCTTTAAACTCTCTTTGCTTTTTACAACTGTCATGTTGTATTGTATAATTGTAATCCGTAGAGCAAGTGGAAATCATATATACGTTATATTTACATGTAATTGTTGTGTCTGAAAATCTATCGAGCTCGGTCTGGTTTTTTAATGATGTTTGTAAACACTCTGTTTGAATTTCTTTGCAACAATTTCCTGGTACCTGGCATCTGACATTACAATAGCTAGGTTGCAGTTCCCGCTTATTGAAATATTGGTGACAGTGTTCTATGTCTTGTATACGAACTCTAGAAATTTGTGGCCTTGAATCGCTTTCAAAGTTTGGACTTAGACGAAGATTTTCTAAACGTGCATTCTTGGCGATTGGTGCATCGAGTCCATTAGTTAGAAAGCATGTAGCCAAGTATGTAAAAACAAAACCTCTTATCTCCATATAGAATCACAGTCAGTCGCTAGTTGTTTTTAATTATGGCAGAAACCACACAATCTTTTCTCTAATGCTCTTTTATATTTATATGAACTTAGACTAATTAGAATGAACTAAAGAACTAGATAAAAAGAACCAATTAGGATAATTAGGCCACAAATGGGTTTTGAAAAAAACTATTCTCTATATTTTATTGTATCAGTTAATTTTAGAATCTGACCAAGCAATGGCCGAGTTGATTTCAATCTTAACTCCTCCAATAGAGGTGGAGTTTTAAATGAGCTTGATTTTTTTTTGTTTCTAACTTCTTCTTCTTTCTTGTTCTCTTTTTTATGTTGTGTTGATCAGATGACTATATGAGGAGTAGGCCTAATTATCTTAATGGGTTTCAAACAAAGGGATTACCAATTACTAATTTAATAATTGCTGTTGTTATTTATTAATTCATTCATGTGTTGTCTAAATAACTAATTCTACCTACTTTCAACGTGATTCGAAAATGGATGTTGGAGAAATAACGTGAACAATGTATGTAATAAACAGATATATCATATATAGGCAGATAGAATGGATACTTTAACATACTCTTTGTAGAAAGAGCAGACAAATTTGCAGCAGAAAATGAAAAATTCTCTTCTTTCGTAAAGTAGTTTTTTTTTGGACACGTTCGGACTTTCGGTAATCGTCCAGTTAGCAGAAAATGAGATGTTTTTTTTTTTAAACTAGACAACTAGTTACTATTTAAAGCTGCACCTCTGTTAGAGGAGTTAAACAGTGGGAAAAAAAACTCGGTCTGCGTTAGCTTAGCTTTTTAACCTACTGATTAATAGAAATCTAGAGACTAATTGATTTTTTTGTATAAAACTTCATTTCTAATTGGTATAATTTCAAAACAGATATCTATAAATAACTGTGAGGTAAAAGAGTTTCTGTTTCAAATTGTTCTGTGTTGAAGTTACCAGCAGCACGAGACATGACTGTGATTCTATGTGGAACCAAGAGACTTTTTATCACATGCTGGGCTGCATGCTTCTTACTTAATGGACTTCAAACACAAAGCGCCGACACAGACTTTCTAGAAGATACTGATTTAAAACAAAACTTTTAAAGTGAGACTCAGTTACATAGTTCTAGTGATCGTAAGCATGACATTAACGTGTGCCATCAGTACTGTTACACTAGGTACTTGGATCCAGGTAACTGTGACTTCACACGTCCTGAACTCAAACACTGTAAAATTTTCAAACTGAGTGTCAGAAAACACCCCAGAACAACAAGACCGAATTCGATATATTTGTCGAACCAAAAATAAGAGAGATACCATGTACAATTACCTAAGAGGACCAAACCTGACGTATTTAGCCTAATCTGTGAATAAAAAAAGCAGTAATTATCCAAATGGGTATCAAAGAAAATAATTACTCATTGATTAATTCGTGTCTTGTCTATGCGCATAAATAGGCCTAATATGACAAGTTTTAGCATGATCAGAAAAATGGGTGGTGGAGATAAGGTGCACGAATTTGTTTATGACAGAAAGACGAAAAATTTTTAGAAAGAGCAGACGATTTGCAACGAAATTTTCCCCCGTTGTGCGAATGAGGCTTTATGTAATTGTTAGGTCTTTTATTAATCTTCCAGTTGGCAGGAAATTAGATTGTTTTATTTTTAACTACAAAACTAGTTACTATTTGAAGCTCCACCTCTGTGGGAGGAGTTAAGCATTGGAAAAAAGAGAAGCGGCATGCGCTTAGCTTTTTACTCAACAGATAAATAGAAATCTAGAGAATAATTGATTTATTTTGTAAAATCTCCTTTCTAATTGGTATAATCTCAAAACCGATGTCTATAAATGACTGAGATACAAGAGTTTTTTGTTTCAAATTGTTCTGTATTGAAGCACGAAACATGACTGTGATTCTATGTGAAACCAAGAGACTTTTTATCACATGCTGGGCTGCATGCTTCCTACTTAATGGACTTCAAACACAAAGCGCCGAAACAGACTTTCTACAAGACACTGATTTAAATGAAAACTTTGAAAGTGAGACTAAGGTACCTAGTCCTTGTGATCGTAAACATGACATTAACAAGTGCCATCAGTACTGTTATAATAGGTACCTTGATCCATGTTACTGTGACCTCACACGTCCTGAACTCCAACACTGTAAACAGTTTCAAACTGATTAAAGGAAAGATCACTCTCTTATTTCTGCTGATAGAGTTATCCCATGAAAAAAAAAGTTGGGAGGAGGGGAGAGCAATTAACCCGTCATAAAATAGCAATGGGGACCGTTGTGGCCAAGATTGATCACTCTTTCTTTTATTTCTACCTCACAGAAAAAAGAGGTAGGGGGGGGGAGAACGATTCAACTTTCTCTTTATACATTCTATAAACTTGGCTATATTTATGTGTGTATTTTTGTAAACACGTCAATATCTGCTGTCATTTATATAGCTGATTTTTGTTTCTGTAAAATAGTTTTGATTTAGCTCCTTCGTATTGCCTTTCATTTACTAATCATAAAGCAACCTCTTTACGTATTTTTCGTGGAGTCAACAGGTTTTTCAATGTAGTCAAAGCTTGTGCATCAGGTAACTGTTTATTTTTATCAGTTGCATATTTCTGGACACATGTCATCGACAAAAGTATTGCTTTCGAACTTAACAAGATGGCTGTAAGCTTTGTTTGCGAGGGTCTGATTTGTGAGTTTGTAGACATGTACTATTTACCAAATTTTTAAATTTTTACCTGTACTATTTTATCTGTAAACAGACATTGATTTTAATGGTTTAATTGTATGAACTTTGGCCCTTGTTTTTATAGAGGGAGAGTAGTACTTAAGGGACTGCGGGCACGACATGGCCTATAATGTGCCGATGTGCCTAAAATCAAAATCAAATCAAATTTCTGGACAAATGTCATCGACGAAAGTGTTGCTTTCGAACTTCGCAAGATGGCTGTAAGCTTTGTTTGCGAACATCTATCTATCTATACATGTATAGTTCTCTTCATAGCTCAAGAGTTTGAACTAGTAAAATATATACTAACATATTTTACGGTGACCCTCCAACACACAGCCTTTTATGGTCGGTGGCTTCGTACATACACACAGACACGCTCATGCTATTCATGATGATGCTACAAAGATTAATTTCTGTTTATAAATACTATTAATCTTTAATAAATCAATCAGTAACAGAGTTTAAAACAATAAGGTATATAAAAGGAAAAAAAAATAATACCAACAAATATAGGTATGTTATATAACGGTTTCGTAAAATGTTCAGCAATACAAGTTATCTACAAGATATTTAAGTATTCGGCTCCGGCTCCGGCCGAATATCAAATTTTATTATCTGGTCATATCCGGCTCCGGCCGGATATCAAAAAGTACTATCCTGTACACCCCTAGTTTGAACAATAAGTAAAATAAAGATCACTCATTTATTTCTGCATGTTACCCTATTAAAAATATTGTTTGTGGGGGGGGGGGGGAGGAAACAAGTAGTATTCACTTGTCACAAAATAGGCCGGACTTAACCGTTGTGACGAAGATGTCATAAAAAGAACACTTTTTCTAAAAAAAAATTCTACACTAGGTAAATTTGGCGGCGAAAAACGAGGGGTGAATGAGGAGAAAACGTAATCTACTCTGTATTTACCCGTCACTAAATAGCAGGGCCGGACTCAACTTTGTGGAGCCCTATGCAAAACTGATTTGGGTAGGGATACTGATAATATCAATTTTCCTTGTTGGTATATTTTAAAAACTCATTAATCACAAGTAATCAATGAACTGATTTGCAATATCGATATTCTTGTTTTGTTAGGTACAGTAAATAATTGTATTAAGTTTCAACTTGATCCGAGAGTGTTGCAGAAATAAGTGCTGATGTTTTTTTACAAAGCTGATACACGGACAGACAGACAGAGTCGCTATGGAATTAAAAAATAAAGAATTATGACAATTTAAAGCGCCACAAGCTACTTTATTTAAAAAAAATATATTTTACAACACAAAAATTCTAAGAATCACAACGCCAAAAATTTATAATTATATATAATAATATATAACAATATAGAATAATGTATAATAATATAGAATAATATAGAATGATATTGAATAATATAGAATGATATAGAATAATATAGAATGATATAGAATAATATAGAATAAACGTAATTAACGTTCCTCTTTAAGACCTTGGCCTACGGTTAACGAGGGTCTCATGTGGCCAGCACAACGACCAATTGCCATTACTATTTTCCCAACTCATGTCAATTACTTAATAAGGATGGGTGGACACAGAGGCGCCCGAGCATCACGAAATTAAAATTCCCACTCCTCACAAGGATTTGAACCACGGCCTCCGGTTCGGAAGTCAAGCGCTCTAACGCTCAGCCACCTTGTATACGCCACCTAAACATATAAGTACAAAATATAATAGGCCAATAGCTAAGACACTTGTTGACACTAGACTAGCATCATTAGTACGAAATATAATAGCCCAATAGCTAAGACACTTGTTGACACTAGACTAGC
>JADKLZ010000130.1:37632880-37643997 GCA_021533235.1 Biomphalaria straminea | reverse complement strand
GTGAAGCCAGTATACAGGTCAGTCACAGGTGCAATTTTTATGATTTTATCAAAAAAGATGTTGCTGTGTTTAAATTCTTTGCTAACATCTTTAAAATCTCTTTCCTCTTCACAACTGTCATGTTGTATTGAAGCATTGTAATTCGTAGAACAAGTGGAAATCATGAATACGTTATATTTGCATATTATTTTTGTGTCGGCAAATCTATCAAACTCGGTCTGGTTGTTTAATGATGTATTTGGGCACTTTGTTTGAAATCTTTTGCAACACTTTCCTAGCACTGGGCATTTGACATCACAGTAACTAGGAAGTTGTTCCGGTTTATTGCAATATCGGTGACAGTGTTCTATTTCAAGAACGCTAGAATTTTGTGGCCCCAAATCGCTTTTAAATTTTTGATTGAGACGAAGATATTCTAAACTTGCATTCTTGGCGATTGGTACATCGAGTCCATTAAGTAGAAAGCTTGTAGCCCAATACGTAAAAACAAAGTATCTTTTTTCCATATAGAACGACAGTCATTTCTCTAGTTGTTTGTAACTTTGGAACAAATCACACAATGTTACCCTCTTTTATACACTTTGATTGTGAACTTAGACTAATTAGAATGAACCAAAGAACTAGATAAAAATAACATAAAACAAATGCGATTATAAAGAATGAGTCAAGTAGTCTCTAGATTTGAACACGTTAGTTGGTTTAAGGAATCTGATCAAGCAATGGCTGAGTTGATTTCTAAACTCCTCCCATAGAGGTGGAGCTTTAAATTTAAATGAGTTTGATTTTTTTCTTTCTTTCTAACTTCTTCTTCTTCTTTTTATTATCCTTATTTTTATGTTGGGGCGTTCAGATGACAATTAAAGGAGCAGGCCTGTTTATCATAATGGGTTTCAAACAAAAAGTAATTACCAAAAACTAATTAAATAATTGTTGTTGTTGATGGCTAATTCATTTATGTCTTGTTTACGCGGATAAATAATTCTGCCTACTTTCAACTTGATCCGAAAAAAAATGGATGTTGGAGAAATAACGAATACAATTATGTAATAGACTGACAAATAGACAGACAGAATTGGTACTTTAATATACTCTTTGTGGAAAGAGCAGACGACTTTGCAACAGAAAACAAAATATTACAACGTTGCTCGGAGGAGGTTTTATGAAAGAGTTGGGACTTTTCGTTATCTTCCAGTTGGCAGTAAAAAAAAAGATTTTTTTTTATTTTTAACTAGAAAACTAGTTACTATTTGAAGCTCCACCTCTATGGGAGGAGTTAAACAGTGGGGGGAAAACTCGATCTGCGCTAGCTTAGCTATTCAACCTACTGACAAATACAAATCTAGATTGATTTATTTTATAAAATCTCCTTTCTAATTGGTGTAAGTTCAAAATGCGATGTTTATAAATGACTGTGAGATAATAGAGTTTATGTTTTAATTGTTATGTGTTGAGTAAATGACTGTAATTGTATGAGGAAAAGAAAAAGAAACTTTTTATCACACGCTGGGCTGGATGCTTTCTACTTAATGGACTTCAAACACAAAGCCCCGACACAGACTTTCTATAAAATCTTTGTTCAAATCAAAATTTCCGAAATGAGACTAACGTACACAGTTCTAGTGATCGTTAATATGACGTTAACGTGTGCCATCAGTACTGCTACAATAGGCGCTTCGATCCAGGTTACTATGACCTCATACGTCCTGGACTCAAACACTGTAAGCAATTTCAAACTGAGTGTCAGAAAACATTACTAAACAACAAGACTGAGTTTGATACATTTGCTGACACAAAATAATATGTAAACATGGGTTTTACATGATTTCACCTTGCTCGTGTGATGATTTCTCTTTATAGTACAATTCTACAATACTACAAGATAGTTGTGTAAAGAAAGGATATTTTAAAATATGAGAACCCTGATATTAAATTCCTGAACACTTTGAATAATAAACTCATGGCAATGCCTGTGACTGACTTATACACTAGCTTTATTTATGTTAATGAAGAAATGTATAAACTCAATGCTGAGAACAGATCAGAACCTGACTTCTGGAATATAAGCCTTACGTCAGATAGAGAAGTACATCTATAGATGCACGATGGGCTCTACAAAGAAAGGAAATGGTAGATCAACTTTGGGCATTATTCGGTCATTTTATTATCTTCTTATCTTATATAATACAGACGTTACTTCAAAAAAGAAGATGATTACGTCCTACGCGTCATGCATTCAGTCATGCATATTTACCAGTGACTTAAATTCTGCCAAGTCACTGGTTTTCCTGGCTAGCTCAGGCAAACCATTCCATGCTCTAATGGCACTAGGGAAGAAAGAGCATTTGTACAGATTTGTCCTAGCATATTTATTTGTTTTTTGTCTATTTGTAAAAATCTACGATGTCATGGCTATACTTGTTCTAGACACACTGTAACGTTCGCATCGTAGTCTAAATGTGGAATGGTGCAAATGCGTGTTTAAAGGAGGGAAGAATTAAAATAGAAGAATTTAATTTAATTGAAGTAGTTATAACTATGATTTTGTCGTTTTGATGTTGGTGTAGCGCGAAAACCTAACTTAACATAGCCTCTTAACTGGAAATAAACTGTTCCTGAGAAGGTCAATCAAGCATTCCAGGACCTAAAGGACGAGCTCGAGGAATTCGCCGTTTACACTATAAATTACAATCGCCCGCTAACAGTGGAGAAAGATGCTTCTGACATAGATATAGTATCTACAATTAACTAAGATGTCTGCCTGGGTTCTTCTTTTCCCGGACACTATCGCAAAGCGAAAGGAGGCACTTATCAGGTGAAAAAAAGAAGCCGATGCAATAGTAGAATCTTAGACAAAGTGGAAACAGTTTCTTCTTGGAAGACACTTTACCATTGTCATGGACCAGCGATCCGAATCCTTTATATATTGTAGACAAAATAAAGCCAAGATCAAGAATGATAAGATCCAAATGTGGAGGTTGGAGCTTTCCCTGCGACGTCTTCTGCAGAACAAAGCTGAAGGCACTGTCAGCTAAAATCGCAACTTATCCGCAATGTCGCGTAACGACCTACAATTACTTCAAGGGGATTCTCCTTTTTAACTCACGCAATAAATACCTACTTACCATGATCAGCTTAATATGACACACTTAGAACTGATCATTTATATATATATATATATATATATATATATATATATATATATATATATATAGATTTTCTAGACTTTTTGTATTGTATTACTTAAGTAGTAAAGTAAAATTTCCCCCTCTCAGACCTTGTGGTCTATATGGCAGATGTAAAGTTCATCTTATTCTGTGGCCTACTGTTAACGAGGGTGTCATGTGGTCAGCACAACGACCAACCGCCTTTACTTTTCCCCGACTAACACCATGTACCCATTAGAGCTGGGTAGACCCAGAGGCGCCCGAAGGTCCTGAAATTAAAAAAGATCCCAGTCTTCACCAGGATTCGAACCCCGGACCCCGGTTCGATAATCAAGCGCTTTACCCCTCGGCCACCGCGCTTCCATTGTGTTACTTTTAACATTTTTAATCAAGAGTACTTTCTCTACTGGTCAAACTTTGACCACTGGGGTGGTAATTTGCATACGGGTGTGGTGTCTTTAGACCAGAATAATGTTTTTTTGGGCATTCTAGAGGCTAACTTCGCTTGGTGCGTTATCGCTAGGCGGTGTTGCCGTTGCCAGGGTCGCAGGTTCGGGCCCCGGTCGACGCAGTCCCTTATTTTGTAGCATTTAATTCATTACTTTCTCTCTTTGTCCCCGGTGCTGCTATTAATTTATGTTCTATATATGGTCAAACTTAATATGTGTATGTATAATATGACAATCAGGGACTGATCATTTTATAAGTATAACTAGTTTGTTTATATTTATACAATGCTTTTCAATAGAGTAAAAATTCTGTAGGGATACTTAGACCTCCTATATCCATTGTCCACACTATTATTTAGATGTTTACGTTCCTACAACTTTTAGGTGGGGTGATTGTAATGTAACTGAGTTGGTCATTTTCTGTTTGCGTCCAGCGTATCAGAAGGTCATGTCCAGTATATGATTGTGTGTTTCATCTCCAGTGAGTATGTGTTGTAGCACTTCGTCCGTTTTATGTTAGACGTGATGGTTTCATTTAGTGTACTCTTTTTTATTTCGAATAAAGCCATGTTATTAGTATACTAGTATTTGTTTTTTTTTTCATTACAATTTCACGGTTAATCTCTAATCCTAGATTCCTATATTTTCTTTGTTTTTCTAAGTTTTTTCTTCAATTATGACACAGTGGATCGGCGATGTTGATAATTGTAGCGGTTTTCTACATAACATTTCCTACAATTTTAACTTTTGTGAAAGTGTATGTATGTATATATATATATATATATATATATATATATCTGACAAGTATCTTTGCTCTGTTTTCAAATTAAACTTTTGGAATGTAATTTAAGGATATATTTATAATCGCTGTTTTTTTAGCTTATTATATTTTTGTTTACTCTTTGCATATTTATGTTTTAACTCTTTCTCTCCTAACTGACGATACCAACGTTGATTCCAACAGAATGTGGTAAATAATTACGGAGAGAAAGAGTTAAGATATTCATATTCTATTCATTTTTACGATATCTAAAGTATTTTATTAAAAATTACAAACATTTTTTTTTTCTGCGCTATTTTGTTCGCGATAGCCTGTAACTGCAATTTTAACAGGGTACCGTATCCGCCCTGTCTTTCTCTCTTGTTCTTTCACGCTTTCTCTCACTCTCCTCTCTTTCTCCTTCTCTCTTTCTTCTTCTATCTCTAAACCCCCACCCTGTATCCTCCAAAAATACATGCCGTCAAACTGTGTTCTTATGTGTGAAAATATTTTCTTATAATATCCTAGTATCTGCGACCGCTAGAGGGGATATGCTCCACTGGAAGGTTACACTTGCATCGATACTCGTTTGGGATTCCTATCGTCTTAAGGTATATAAAGGAATGTAAATAAAAAAAATGAATTTCCCTTTCCAGACCTTTGCGATCTAAAGGGCAGATGATGTCTAAGGTCATCTTTTCCTTTGGCCAACGGTTCACGTGCAGGGGGTTATGTCGCCAGCACAACGACTAACCGTCTTTACTTTCCCCAAACTTAAGTCAGGTATCTATTAGAGTTGGGTGGACTCGCGCCCTAAAGATGCCGAAATTAAAATCTCACTCTTCAACGTGATTCAAAACCCAAGACCCCGTGGTTCTAAGCCAAGGGGTTAGCCACACAGCCACCGCGCCCCTCTCTTAATTAACTCTTTCTCTCCGTAATTATTTACCACATTCTGATGGAATCAACGTTGGTATCGTCATTTAGGAGGGAAAGAGTTAATATAAAGGAATGATAGTGTGGTCATGACTGTATAGTAGCGTGTTCAAATGCTGCAAGCTGCCATACCATGTCGATAAGTAGGTCAAGGCTAGGAAGTACATAAGACTACCAAGAGCTCCTGTCTTTAACTGGCTGTCTGTCGAATTGACTGACCGGTCGGTTGCGAGGTTTATGTACTCAGCTAACGATTGGTCGTCTCTCTGAATTTATTCATTGCCCTATGGCTATGCCATCCCTAGTGATCCTGGAGATGTCAAGGCTAGAAAGTTTATTTCAGAAGAAACATCTGGAGCGTAGAAAACATTTTTTTTTACTATTAGCTATCATATAAGTAGTCCTCACTCAGACAAACAAATCTTTTTTTATTTGACTGAAATAAGCTCTAATTAGCAGCAATCGTAGTGCCCTGGTTAAGAAATCAGCTGTATTGCGTAGTGTCGAATAATTTTCATATAGCTCCTCTTTCGTGATCGAAGATTAGCACATTTCTCATTTCCTATGGACTCGAAGATCACTGTTAATCTCAATCCTGGCTTGAACAAGCCGACAGCATACGTGTCATGGGTGGGTTTGGTCAGTTGCAGATTTCTCAGCTTTTTGTTGTTTTGGCGATTATAACTATGAAAACTTTTCTTGCTTCCAATCTTCAGATTTCGAGACTCACAGCCTCGCGCCTTGAGGAGCGATCGAGATTTAGTGCTTCCCAGCCATAAATATCGGTATAGAATACATTATAGGGGCTATTGAGACTGTTTTTAAAGCGCTTTTATTGACCTCCCTAAGAGCGCTTTCCTGCAGACTCCCAGTACAGAGGTCGTTTGGGAAGGCAATTGCCTAGCTTGCGGACTACATGTCCTGACCATCGAAATTAGGACACTTATACTGTCATATTGATACTGTTCATGTTGGACAGCTTTAAGATTTCTGGGTCTGGTATGTGGTGGGACCAACGCACCATATGGATACTCTTTAGACAGCGTAGGTGGACGAAATGTAACTTTTTTGTTGTGGCGGGAATATCTTCCATATAGTAGAAATGGCCCATCCGTTACGACTTCAAGCAGTTCTCGCGGCTGTAAACTCTCTGCGCGACGTGCACCACTGTCTCTGACTCCCCGCAGTGTTGGGAGCAACTATCAAGGATTGGCTGGAACGGAACAAAGAATGCAACAACGGGGCAGTGTCCAGTACGCCACTGGGCTACTATCGATTGTTCCGCCCTATTTAGCCTCCAGCTCGGAACGTATTGGTTTGTAGCGCCTTACCCCCATGGCTTTGTCGGAGTCATCCTAGGATTTGAACCACTTTTCATGCACCCACTCTCGCATGGCAGTCGCAGCTTGTTGAAACGGGGCCCCGAAAGTGGGGCATGGCCAGCGCTCCTGCTCTCGCTAGAGCATAAACCGCGTCTTTGCCACTCCTCACCGCAATGCGAGGACGCCTACTGCATAAGGACGACAGCTCCAATAAACCTTCATTGGACCAGTAAATGCCAGTCAAGCTGGGAGCTCCACGCTTAACAGGGGCGGACTGGCTATATGGGCATTTGGGCAAATGCCCGGTGGGCCGGTACCCAAATGGGCCGGTAGGGTGACCAAAATGGCCGCAAAGATACCATTATGACACGAATTGTAAAAGGTTTTATAAATTCTGTTCTAAAAGTGACCCATTAAGCGTCGTGTTAAAAAAATCTAGTAAAACTCTAGTGTAATACTTAATTAAACCGAACACATTTCCCATTTAATGAAGAGCTTACACCAACAGACTAGAAGCGGGGTGGCTGAGTGGGAAAGCTTTGCTCACGAACCGAGGGGTCCCGTGTTCAATTCCTTGTAAAGACTGAGATTTTTAATATTGGAATCCCTCTAAACTCAGTGCATTGGGGCTACATTGGTACAGATCTAAACTATCACAGCTAATGGGTAACTGACATTAGTTGGGGAAAAGTGAAGGTGATTGGTCGTTGTGCTGGTCACATGACACCCTCGTAAATCGTATGTCACAAAAATATTTCACATTTTCATAAACAGATGACCTTTACTGGAACATGTGTCCATTAAATCATCTGCACCGTAGATCGAAAGTTCTGAAAGGGTTACTTTATCAAACTTAACATAATGATTTCGTACATATGTACATATCATGGGCTGGGTGGTATAAAAATGCCCGTGCCGATTTTAACACTCAGTCCGCCCCTGACGCTTAATATTCATTTTCACAACTATCTTAGATGCTGGGAGTTCGTGACAGACACAAAAACATTTTTCATTAATTTGTTCAATTTGTTTACGGCTAAAAAACTTAATAGTTCTAAATAAATGACATGTCTATGAGAGTACTGCTTTCATATCATATTGTAACACCACAGTTTTAGAACCACTGTTGTTCATAGTGATTAGAAATCACTTAGCTGAAGTCCGTGCTTGGTGCACGAGAATTTTGACCATATGACCACATGACCACCGGACAGAAGCCAGTTGTTCTCCCAGACTCCGAGGATAAAGGAGCTTGATATATTTTGTTGTACAAGTGATAATTATGTACTTAGTGAAGTTTTTATTCCTGTTGGATTAATTACCATGCTTATTCACATGTGATGGCTGGATTTGCCTTTATTACCATTGTGATTTCTTTATATGAATAAAAACATTGTCTGCTAGAAGGAAGTTGATTACTTATTTACGTGTGTGATGTCCTAGCAGTTAGAACTTGAGTTAGATGTTCCTACGCTCTAGCAAATCTAGTGCGTAGAGTACACAAGCCAGAAGAGGCTTATTATTACAATAATAGAACGACATTCGCGTCAGTAACTAAACGTTACACATATTTCCAAACAAAAATACACATAAAGAAAATTTACTTTAATTTGGTATATTTGAAGCTCTTTTTATGCTAGTTTTAATCATGATCTGTCAAACATGAAAGTTGGCAATTAAAACTTAATGGTAAGTATGACAACAAGAAACAGTATCAGAGTAATTAATCTACATACCTTCAGGGGACATATATTGTCTCTTTTTTTTTTTTGAAAACACAATGCAACACAATAAGGGCACAGCATAGACGTATATATACTAAATCTAGACTGTTTATGGAGATTTTCTAACACTCAAAAAATGTCGTAAAAATTTTTTAGAAAGTTGGAACAATGTTTTTTTCTGTACATCACCCGAGGCGAGTATGGTTATTTTTTTTTCAACCCTATACAGGGCCGCTCTAAGCCACTGCAACCTATGCGGTCGCAGTGGGCCCCGCACTTTCATAGGCCCCGCGCTAATCCAAGTTGTAAGTATTTAATTGCAAAATATATGCGAATAATTCCTAGAAATCTCCTGTATTTATTAAAATCTCCTGAAAAATCTTTAAAATCCACAAAAAAATAAACAAAATTGTCATTTGTGGGTATCATTCACTGCGGAAAACGCCAATACTACGCGCTATAAGAGAAAAAAATGAATTATCAGCTTTCATGTAATGAAATGTAATAATCTGGCAAACTTTTACCTTAATCGGAAGTTCCAATTCTTTATAGTCACTAGCATTTAAATAAGCCATAGGTTACAAGGTTCTTAAAGTGAAGATCGCAATTTCTATCTTACTAAATTCTTAGTAAATGAATAAAATTCAAAGTCGAATTTTTTTCTTATACAAAATCTTAATTTTTGCTTATTATCCTTATTCCCACACAAATAGGCCCCGCGCAATCAGATTTACATTGGGCCCCACAATCGCTAGGACCAGCCCTGCTAGCCTATGTACCAGATATTTTAATTTTTAGATCTAAATCTAGTAATTGAACATCAAAAATAAGACTATTCTCGTCTCATAATTATTATTTTGCAATTTTTAGATACATAATCTAAAAAGATCTAGATGATCCATCTATTTAAATGTACATAAGATGATGGAGACCGGGTTTTCTCTATGGATCTCTTCTTTTTGCGTGATATTTAAGTTATTATGTAAAACACTCATTTGGAGAGCCCTCAAATGGGCCCCAGTGGATTCTCAAATAATCGATTCCCTCTTCCCCCCCAAACCCTAGCTACGCCACTGCTCATAGGTGTAACCATAGGGACCAGTTGTGTGAAAACTTAAGCTCGCTTTTTAATCCTGTTGGCATGCAACGTGATAAAAGTAAAATTGAAATAGTATAAATAAAAGTCAAATCTAATTAGTTGAGAAATGAAATAGAGATGATAGGTTTCGTATTACTTTTCAGAACAGCATATTTAACTTAAAGCTTTTTTTTAAGTGTTACTAAATTTATTTTTTTTTTTTTAATTATTTTAAATTGATAACGAGTGTTAAAAGTTGGCAATTAAATCTCAAGGAAACGTGACCCTTTTCAGATTGCATTTGATACATTGCATTGCTTAAGGGCATTACTTCGGTTTAGAAGAAACACGAAACATTGTATCACTATAATCACTATAATGAAGTAAATAATAGGAAATAGTAAAACGAAAATATAATATCATATATTTAATCTGATCATCGCAAATGATAGCGTCAGCATTTAGCTCACCACTGGCTAGGTTCTTGTAATTGTTTTTAGCTTTAGATCAAAATGAAAAGTATTTTTGTGATGGTAAAAGTGCAGTTGAAAGGAACTGGCCGGTGGGCACCCCAAATTTTGATATCGTTGAGTGAGTGTTAGACAATTAATGAATTAATTAATTTCTTTTGTAAAAGAGACCACGAACTGATTGACTCGTGCTTAAACATTTATTTACGAACATTTAAAGAGGTTATTTCAGACTCATGCAGTTATGTAGCACTTTGAAGGTTGTGGAGTGCTTTTATCCATTTCCACTTTGGGCAATGACAGCCTATAAAGTAAACAATAAACATAAAACACTGTTACCTACCTTTTACCTATCCATTAGTATTTGACGAATTTTAGTATAGAATTCATACAATTGGTATATGAATTTATTACTTATTTTAATAATATATACTAATTATTTTATATTTCTACATATTTTTAGATGATTTCGCCCCCCCCCTCTAGTATGTTGGCCGATATGGTGGGGTCGGGAGGGGGCGGTGGCATCAATTTCCTCCCCCCCCCCTATATGCTATCGAGTGGGTGGGCGGTCCAATTTCGGACGGGGGGCGGAAGAATTTTAGTATAGAATTCACACACTTGGTATACGAATTAATTACTTATGTTAATAATATATACTAATTATTTTATATTTCTACATATTTTTAGATGATTTCGCCCCCCTCTAGTATATATATATATATGCTGAACGCACTGGACGTTAGGGTTAGGGTTTGGAAAAAAAATCGCCCCCCCCCCTCCAAAGTTCTGGATCCGCTTTCGAGTGGGGGGGTGGAAGAACTTCGTGTTGTTGGCGGACGAATTTTAGTATAGAATTCACACAATTTGTATATGAATTTATGATTTATGCTAATAATATATATTAATTATTTATATTTCTACCTTTTCTTAGATTATTTCGACCCCCCCTTCTAGAATGTTGACCGATATGGTGAGGTCGGGAGGGGGCGACTGATATTTTTATGGATTGATATTATTAGAATATTTTTCAACATTATTCAAAAGGTCCTTTTTTAATAGGATGAATGGTGAGCTTTAGGTCAGGAGAAGTAGAAGTAGTAGGAATAGATTTCAGGAGAATACGTTACTGCAGTGAAATATGCAAAAAAACGCTTTTGGCGTCGGGACTTCGCCCCGAAATCTACTGATAAATAATGAGCTGTAGATGTCAG
>JADKLZ010000130.1:37618903-37630984 GCA_021533235.1 Biomphalaria straminea | reverse complement strand
CCCCCCCCCCCCGTCGAGTATGTTGGCCGATTTGAGTGAGGTGGGGGTGTGCCCTACTTTTATGGGAAAAACATAGTTTGTGAACAAGATTAGATAAATTAAAATATAATTTTATATTATGTCGCTCCCCTTCTGGTATTTTGGCCGATTCCGTGGGGTAAGAGGGAAGGGGGGGGGGGCGATTGCATCTACTGCTCTGCCAACTCTAGCCTTCTGAGTGGAGGGGCGGTCCTATTTGCATAGAGAAATCATAGTTTGTGAACCAAATTAGTTGAATATCTATATAAGCTACGTATTGATATGTGAACCCAATTGTATATTATGTCGCACCACATCTAATCTCAAATTTTATCATCAGTAAATAAAAATGAAAAAAGTTGTACCAGGTAAAATGGGCGATACATGCAATCGCCTTCCGCCCATAGGACAAACCAATACTTTTTCTTTTTGTATTATAGTTTTTGTTGTTGTTGCTGTTGTTGTTGTTGTTTTGGAATATAATTAAAGCTTCTTGTGTCTACATTTTGTTTTTTCACTGCGCTTTAAAAACACAATTATTATCCCTATTTTTATTTTTAAAAAATCCTTTAATAAAAATATTTACGGAAAACTACTCAGCATCGAAACAACATTTTTCAATGATTGAAAGTTATTTACCTTATTAGGTGTCAAGCAAGATAAGTAATTATCCAAACTAAATAAAAGTAGTTAATTATTATTTACTTATTTATGTTTTGCTAGGAACAATAAATAAACTTAATCCGAGACTGTGTATGGAAGCAACAAGGTGTATGCGAATTGTAAGAAAGACAGACAGAATGAGTTGATTTTAACTTCTTAAAAACGTAAAACATAATTATGATATAGGTACCACACATTGAGTTATTTTGTGAATCACAACGCAGAAAGACAAGATCTGTATCTCACATTAATGTTTGTAAAAATTTATTTAAATTTAATCCAGTGTTAAATATACAAAACATAATAGCCCAAGAGAAATGACATATTTTGAGAGTAAACTGAGTGTACTAAGCAGTGATTGCTCTGAACAATCCAAATGTTGCTTACAACTAAACCTTAACTGATCCTCTTTGTTGTCTAAAAGAAATGACCCATTAACATTGACATCATAGCACACTAAGTTATTATCTAGAACCCTTGTATTATTCAAATTTAATTCGGCTTTAACAAATGCAAGACAAACTATGTGTGTGTCCAAGTCGATTAACCATTTATCTGATACGGATTTTATATTTTTGTTGGTTGCTTTTAAATGCTTAATTAGAAAAAACATTGACCATGTCATGTTCAGTATGAGCTCAGAATATTCAGCTTCATTGTTACTCAAGTGATTTACAAAAACAGTAAATAAAAATATGATATGCTTTTCTTTTCTCCACATAAGGTAATTAATAGCAGGAAGTTGTGAGCTCTCGTTAATATGAAGATTAGAATGTTCATAAAGATAACATCTCGCGTAGCTCAAAAGCCTTGCGTGATCAAAGTCAAGAAAATGGTGAACTTGAAATGCCAGAAGTAATCTTCGCGATTGTTTACATTGTCCGTCGAGCAGACGACTATCACCATTACAGCCTTGAACTTGGCAAGGGTAAAGATCTTCTTTTTTTGAAGTTTTGAGTAAGTCACATTGCACTTTAGTCCAAACAAAAGGATTAGTGTACCGTTTTTCTGTGACATCAAGCCTAACTTCTGCATTTTTCAATGACAAAAGGATAGAAAATTTAAATTTCTCGAAAAATTTTTCGTCTTTTTTGGCGATGCATAGTTGTAAAGAATTTTCATCAATTGACGTTGGAAGTGTGAACGATATATTCATGGATTGAAAGTAGCTCGTATTTAGGTAGTTATTAAAAGCATCGTATATGGATAGATCTAGATCTAAATTTGTTTTAAGTTCTACGATCCAGAAAATAGGTTCTGACTTGTTCCCAGCATAACGCTTATAAACTTCCACGTTAACATAGGTAAAGCCTGTATAGAGGTCAGTCACAGGTGCAATATTTATGACTTGATCAAAAAAGATGTTGTTTTGTTTAATTGCAGTGCTAACATCTTTAAAATCTCTTTCCTCTTCAAAACGGTCATGTTGTATTGTAAAATTGTAAATTGTAGAACAAGTGGAAATCATGTGTACGTTATATTTACATGTTATTATTGTGTCGGCAAATATATCGAACTCGGTCTGGTTGTTCAGTGATGTGTTTGGGCACTTAGTTTGAAATAATTTGCAACACTCTCCGGGCACAGGGCATCTTATATCACAGTAGCTAGGATGTATTTCAACTTTATTGCAATATTGGTGACAGTGTTCTATGTCAAGAGCACTATAATTTTGTTTCCCCAAATCGCTTTCAAAGTTTGGACTTAGACGACGATTCTCTAAACTTGCATTCTTGGCGATTGGTGCATCGAGTCCATTATTTAGAAAGCATGTAGCCAAGTATGTAAAAACAAAACCTTTTATCTCCATATAGAATCACAGTCAGTCTCTAGTTTTTTTTAATTATGGCACAAACCACACAAACTTTCCCCTAATGCTCTTTTATAAACGTTTATTGTGAAATTAGACCAATTAGAATGAACTAAAGAACTAGATAAAAAGAACTTAAAACATATGCGTTTTTTTTTTAATATTCTCTACATTTTATTGTATCAGTTGGTTTAAGGAATCTGACCAAGCAATGGCCGAGTTGACATCAATCTTAACTCCTCCCATAGAGGTGGAGCTTAAAGTAAGCTTGATTTTTTTTCTTTCTAACTTATTCTTCTTTCTTGTTCTCCTTTTTTATGCAGTGGCGATCAGATGATTATTTCAGGAGTAGGCCTAATTATCCTAATGGGTTTCAAACAAAGGGATTAACGATTACTAATTGAATAATTGTTGTTATTGTTGATTAATTTATTCATGTGTTGTCTAAATAAATACTTCTACCTAATGGATGTTGGAGAAATAACGTGTACAATGTATGTAATAAACAGATATATCATATATAGGCAGATAGAATGGATACTTTAACATACTCTTTGTAGAAAGAGCAGACAATTTTGCAGCAGAAAATAAAATATTCTCTACTTTCGTGAAAGTAGTTTTTTGGTCCCGTTAGGACTTTTAGTAATTGTCCAGTTAGCAGAAAATGACCTTTTTTTAAACTAGACAACTAGTTACTAATTGATGCTCCACCTCTGTGGGAGGAGTTAAACAGTGGGAAAAAACTCGGTCTGCGCTAGCTTAGCTTTTTAACCTACTGATAAATAGAAATCTAGAGACTAATTATTTTTTTTTTGTATAAAACATCATTTCTAATTGGTATATTTTCAAGACCAATGTCTATAAATGACAGTGAGATAAAAGAATTTCAGTTTCAAATTGTTCTGTGTTGAAGTTACCAGCAGCACGAGACATGACTGTGATTCTATGTGGAAACAAGAGTTTTTGTATAACATGCTGGGCTGCATGCTTCATACTTAATGGGCTTCAAACACAAAGCGCCGACACAGACTTTCTAGAAGATACTGATGTAAAACAAAACTTTCAAAGTGAGACTAAGGTATATAGTTCTAGTTATCGTAAACATGACATGAACGTGTGTCATCAGTACTGTTACACTAGGTACTTGGATCCAGGTTACTGTGACCTCACACGTCCTGAACTCAAACATTGTAAACAATTTCAAACTGAGTGTCATAAAACATTACTAAACAACAAGACCGAGTTCGATACATTTGCCGACACAAAAATAATATGTAAATGTGGGATTTTCATGATTTCCAATTGTTCGATTAAAACTGTCCTATTGAATTATTATTCTACAATACTACAAGATTGTTTTGAAAAGAAAAGAGATTTAAAGAGTGAAAACTCTGATATTAAGGGAATACAAATTTTCTATAATAAAGTCATGACAATGGCGCCTGTGACTGACTTGTACACTGGCTTCACTTATGTTAACGAAGAAATGTATAAACTCCACGCTAACAACAGATCAGAACCTGTCTTCTGGACCGTAAGACTCAAGTCAGATCGAGACGAAGATATGTACATGTTCGATGGATTAAACAAATGTCTAAATACAACCTACCTTTACTCAATGAATATATCTTTCTTATATCCAGATTTAATTAATACAGAAATTTTACCTGCATGTGTTCTAAACGAAGCCTATTCTAAATTTTCGGTCGATTTATGGCTGGAAAATGCAGAACTTACTCTAGATATCAGTAATAGTTATTACAATGATCACCCTAGTGGCTGGTGGAGAATTCAATGCAACTTACGTAAAACTTCCTACCAAGAATATATTTGCCCTTGCGAAGTGAAGAGATGCAGTAGACCTACTCTTCTGCTTGACGGACAATGTAAGCAACTAGAAATTTTAATTTTGACCTTTCCAGTGTCTTATTTTTTTCAATTAGACCACTTGAGACTTTTAAACTACACAAAATGTTATCTTTATAAACATTCTAATCTTCATGTAAACGAGAGTTCACAAATTCCTGCTATTAACTACCTTATGTGGAGAAATGAAAAGCATGTCGTTTTTATATTAAAGACTTATCCCAGTCATTTGAATAATACTTATAATGAACTTGTATACTATCCACTTATAATGAACATGACATGGTCAATGTTTACTTTAATTAAACATTTTAAAATCAACAACCAAAACAAAAGCTCTCTATTAGAGGAAATGTCGATCGGCTCGGACACAAAAAAAGTTTGTTTCGCTTTTAGAAGTTACTACTTTAAATGGAACATTACGCGATTTAATTTCAATGATTTCGTCTGCTCTGACGTCATTTTAAATGAGACATTTATTTTTGACAAAAAAAAGTTACAACGAAAGTTTTCTTGCAGGCAGCATTTGAGTTTGTCAGAGGAATCATTAGCTAATGAAGCTAGTCTAGTGTCAAAAAGTGTGAATGCTGTTGGGCTATTATATTTAATAGTTATATGTTTATAATATAAGGGGCCTTATGGGAGGCACGGTGACTGATCACTAAAACACTTGTGTTCCGGACCGGGGGCTAGTGTTTAAATCTGGGTGAAGCCTGGGATTTTTAATTTCTAATTGTCTGCCAATAACCTGGCTTTTTTTTCCTGAACAATGCAATTTGGTGGGTCAATATTGTAGGTTGGTAGATCAATAATTGTAAGTTAGTTGGTAGGTCATTTCTGTAAATTTGAAACTTTATTGGGCCTAAAATTGTTTCTTGGGGTATAACTGAGTTTACTATTTATTTGAATTGATTTAGAGCCATTCAATTTTACTTTGTGTTATCTTCGGATTAGAAAATCCTGAATCCATTGCTGTAATGAACCATTTATTCCAAAATATATTAATTTTTTAAGCAGGCTAAGGTATGATGGTATTCCAGCTAGATTACTTAAAGAACTAAGCTATGAACTAGCACCAGTGTTCAAAATACTTTTTTTCAGGCAACTTTTAAACTGAGCTGAATACCAAGGCTCTGGAAAGAAGCTAAGGTCACCCCCTATTTAAAAAATGAGAAAATTCTGATCCAGGAAAATACAGAACAGCATCACTAACCAACATCACTAACAAGCATCACTAACCAGCACCACTAACCAGCATTACTAACCAGCATCACTAACCAGCACCACTAACCAGCACCACTAACCAGCATCACTAACCATCATCACTAACCAGCATCACTAACCAGCACCACTAACCAGCATCACTAACCAGCATCATTAACCAGCATCATTAACCAGCATCATTAACCAGCATCACTAACCTGCTTCACTAACCAGCATCACTAACCAGCATCACTAACCTGCATTACTAACCTGCATCACTAACCAGCAGGATATGTAAAATCCTAAGAGACATAATATGTAGCAACATCATAAACCACACAGACAAGCGTAATGTCCTTTAATTTTTTTTTACTATAAACAATATAGAGAATTAAGAATTTGAGACATACTATTATCTGCTTATTGATCATTATTTTGGATATTTATTCTACCTATGAACAGTGTATGTATGATTTTTATATTTTTAATAAAATTTACGTCCGTAAATCGGCCTACTGACTTTTTATTTATGACTCTTCGTTTATGACTCTTTGTTTATTTCTTTGTCTTTGTATTATTTTATTATTACAAAAAAAAAACTATATTTTTATTGACTATACTTTTATATTTAAATATACTTCAGGAAAAAAATTCTTAAAGTCATATAACTAGAAATTAAATTCTAACCAACCTTAGCACTAGCTTGAATCTAAATGATAAATGTATTTTTATAACCCTGCCATGCACACATCATACAATGTATGCAGAAGGTGCAGACTGTTATTGGAACGAGAACGATGTTGACATTAGGAACGAAGAGAATGAAGTTTTGCCCAAGTCCAGGGCTGATGAAGAGACTGTGCCCCAGCAGATTGATGATATATAAATGTCGTGCGCGCGTGAAGTTTTCTTTTGTATTTAATATTGGTTTTTGAGTGTATAGGAAGTAGTTTATATTCGGTGCGTTTTGTTGTCTAGAATATTGTGTATTTGTGTGTTTACGTCATCCCTAGTTTCCGAATGAGTTTTGGTACTTTACCTGATGGTCTCTTGGTTGGTTGATGGTTTGTTTTCCCGTTGTAACGGTACGTAGGTACATAGTGTTAGTAAGTAGGCTTATCTTTCGTTACGGGTGTCGTGATTGAAACGTTCTTTGCTGTAGCGGCATCGCTAGATCTAGGCTTTCTTTTCGTTCCAGGCTGCTATGCTTGGGGCTAGCTGTAAGAGGTTGTATCTCCGCCCTTGGAGCTGCATTGATAGTTATCATTAAAGTTGTGTTATACTTACTGATGATAACATTGTTAGTTTGAGTAACTTGCTTTATTGTAATGCCCATGTATGATATCAGTATTTACTAATTGTATTATTTGCCATGGATGCTAAATCATACCATATTCATCATCTCATTAAATTGTTAAAAGTTTGACGCTGTTATTAACTATTGTAAGTGAACTTATCGTTCGGGTTAACTGTTGGCTGTATTGCCGTTTAGTTGCCTAACATATAGTCGGCATTTAGTTTTATATGCCGTTACCTTTGTTTAGTTCATTCTGTTTAGGGAGAGGGTAGGCCCGGGCAAGACTTCATACCCTAGACGTCAAGACGAGTCTGCGACCGTCAAAAACCCTCCCTGACAATAAATAATTAGAAATCAATATTTTTTTTTAATTTTTTGACGTGACGCTGAGGGGGGGTGGAGGGTATGAGAATTTGTGACACTTTTGTGACAAAGGGGAGGGGGGTCAAAAAAGGTCGTTTACAAACGACCTCTTATCGGGGCGATTCCCCTTAGCGTTTACAAAATTTTGATATTAAAATAAAAATATCAGGTGGCCGAGCCTTGCTCGGTTAAATAATTTCATAAGAAAGGTTATATACCCGAAGTCATTTTGGGATTTTTTTTATAATTACGAAAATGAACTATCGGATAAAGACTACTAATCCGAAGAATTTCTTTAGTGTTCTGTTTGTTCTATATAAAAATTGGCACGTTCAGACATTTAATTTTGGAATAAGTATATTCAATAATGGCTTTAGTACGAAATATCGAGTGACGCAAATTTCTACGTTATTGGGTAAAAGACTTTCTTCCAAGCCAATAATAGTAGGCCTACGATAGTTTTACGCTGTCTAGACTATAGGAGGACTTAAGAGACTTGATATTTAATCGCCATGTACAATTACATATAGAATAAATCTTCCCATTAAACATAACACAATTTCTAGAATCGCCCGTATATTCATGGTCATCCACTAATCGCCATGTACAATTACAGATAGAACAAACAGAACACTAAAGAAACTCTTCACCAAGATATTTTACACTCTGTCTAAACAAAGAGCAATTCTTTGGGTTGAGTTTCATCCCAGCGCCTCGTATCCTTTGAAACACCTCCTTCAATGCCCCAGACATTTTTGGTGAGCTAATAAAGTGGTCGGCGTAACACCGAAATGCTTAAAAGACCAGCTTAGGCGCCAACTTGCCTTAGCTGACAATTGACATTGAAGAGAGCACCTGGTTGCATGCGGCCTCAGAACGAGAAAGCTGGAGATCCCCAGCAATTTAAATAACAAAGTAGTCTTTTTTATCTAACCGTGACGGACAGACCAACAAACAGTTAAAACGCACACAAATATGCTTCTTTCATTCTAATAAAAAATTTTATTTTAAAATGTGATTTTTAAAAAAGATTAAGAAATTAGTTTAGAATCATGTCATGGTCGGGCTTTTACGCTAGTACACAAAAGTCGCTGCTAAAAGTTCATTTAAAAAAAGAATATCAAAGATAAACGACAGATCTTATTTAGTGCCCCAGCGGTCAAAATATACATCTTCCGTGCTTTGATCTCTCAACGTTAGCCTTGTAAAGCCGATGTTCAAGACACCTGCCACACCTCATTTATGAGTTAATTACTTAGAAAGTAAGTACTTATACCTTTGAACAAATTAAAGCGTGAAATCTGATGCAATGTATTTGATTATTAATTGTCTTAAATTAGGTTTCATTTATATTGCATACTAATTAGGTTTTTTTCTCTTTAAATACTGCTTGTATAAAATATTTTTAAAAATTAGATTTTGAGCTTTTAGAAAACAAAAAGTAGCCGTTGCATCAGAACATTGAATGATCTATATTATCGTGATGTCAGATTTTTATTTTCTCTTCTACTTTCTGAGCACTAAACGGGTAGGACGGACAGACAGACAGACGGACAGACAGACGGACAGACAGACGGACAGACAGGCCACACAAAACTAATAGCGTCTTTTCCCCTTTCGGGGGCCGCTAAAAAGTAGAAGGCTTTACGATAGAACCATAGACATAAATAAATATAGACTGGCCAATAAGAGAGTTTTATGAAGTGAAAATTTGTGATTTGCAAATTAGTGTACTATACTATACAGCATGAGCAGTATAAAAGTTAAGTATTTATATCTATTTTAGCCATAACCTATATAAGTATTACAATATTTTCACTAGTGTGTTTTTTTTAATCTCTTAGCGTGACTGTAATGTCAATTAATCATAATGTTCATTTTTTGTTCTGAAACTGTTTTTTAATTTTAGCTTATTTGGACATTCTGCTGAAAAAATCCCTAATTTCACTAATTCAAAGTTAAGGACTGAATCCATTACTTCCTTTTTCCAGTCTATATTTATTTATGTCTATGGATAGAACATAAACAAGACGTGTGTACATGAGGAGAGTTAATTAAGAAGTAATACCGTAACTGCTAGTAACAGAGACACCGGACGGTTCCCTTTTAAGTAATAAAGTGTTTATTTTTTAAACGAGCGTCGACTCTACTTATATTGTTCGGCCTTTCGTTGGTGTTATCGAGTTGTTAAAGCTTATCTCCTGTTTCAATAATCGTTTGAATACAACACCGCGAACAGGCACGTAACAATACATAAAATTGAATCCTGACATTGTCGGGTGTTAAACCTCTTCATATGTAGCCAAGCCAAATTTAGGCGTACCTAGCTTTTCGACAACGCTTCCCAGCAGTGACTCGGCAGAATTTAACATGACTAGATTGACCTAGTAACACGCGTAGGACATAATCATCTTTTTTTAAAGTGTCGTCTGTTATTTATAAGATAAGAAGATGAGATTAAATAGCCCGGCCCTAGTGAATGGCGCGGGTACGGTTGGAACACAAGACAATTGAGTTGACAACCTAAAGTGCATATCACACGACCAGGTAGCCACCTTTACTTACCCATAGCAGGGGCGTAGCTAGGAAATTTCCATCGTTTGGAGACCGGGACCTCTTTATGGATCTCTTCTTTTCACGTGATATTTAATTTTTTATGTAAAACACTCACTTTGGAGAGCCCTCAACTGGGCTCCGGTGGATTCTCAAATAATCAATTCCCTCTTCCCGCCACCGTAGCTACGCCACTGCTCATAGGTGTAACCATAGGGACCCAGTTGTGTGAAAACTTAAGCTCGCTTTTTAAATCCTGTTGAAAACTTTAGCATGCAACGTAATAAAAGTAAAATTTAAAAAGTATATATTAAAATCAGATCTAATTAGTTGAGAAATGAAATAGAGATGATGGTATCCGTATTACATTTCAGAACAGCGTATTTAACGTAAAGCTATTTTTTAGAGTGTTACTAATTACCGGTATGTGGTTTTTTTATGTATTTTTTTAAATTTAAATTTAAATTTAAATTAAGTTGACAGTTAAATTTCAAGGAAACGTGACCCTTTTTAGATTGCATTTGATAAATTGCATTGCTTAAGGGCATTACTTCGGTTTAGAAGAAAACACGAAACAATGTATCGCTATAATGACGTAGTTTATGGGAAATAGTAAAACGAAAATAAAATATCATATAATTAATCTGATCATCGGAAATGATAGCGTCAGCTGGCTAGGTTCTTGTAATTCTTGGTGTTTTGTAGAATTAAAATTAAACAAAATTATTTCTAAATACATAAACAAAACTTAATAAAATACTCAGAAAGACACAATGATAAAGGCACAGTCCTCGTCCCAGGACAAATCTATACAAATGCTCTTTCTTCCCTAGAGCATGGTGTGGGTTGCCTTTGATAACCAGGAAAACCAGTGACTTGGCAGAATTTAAGTCACAGGTAAATATGCATGACTGAATGCATGACGCGTAGGTCGTAATCATCTTCTTTTTGAAGTAACGTCTCTATTTTATAAGATAAGATGAAAAGTATTTTTAATGGAAATAGTGCAGTTGAAATAAATTGGCCGGTGGGGCCCCCGACTATTGATATCATTGAGCTAGTGTTAGACAATTAATGAATTTATTTGTTTGTAAAAGAGACCGCGAACTGATTGACCAGTGCCTAAGCATTTATTTATGAACATTTATAGAGGTTATTGGAGACGCATGAATTTATGTAGCACTTTGCAGGATGTGGGGGTGCTTATATCCATTTCCACTTTGGGCAATGACAACCTTAAAAGTAAAGTAACAATTATACATAAATCACTGAACCATTTCAAAAACAAAATCTCATAAAAACTCAAAAAGACACAAAGATAAATGCACAGTTACCATTACATATGCTAGAACAAAATGTGTACAAATGCTATCTTCCCTAGTGCTATTAGAGCATGGAATATGTTACCTGCGCCAGCCAGGTAGTCCAGTGACTTGGCAGTAATTAGGTCATTGATTAATATGCATGAATAAATGCATGACGCGTATGACGTAATCTTCTTTTTTTGAAGAAGAAGATAAGAAGAAGATAATAGCTAGCAAAGTTTTAATCAGAAATAAGCTGAACAGTTTACATTTATGGGTTCTATTGTATTAGATCTGACAGAACGGCTGAGTCTATGAAGAAGAAAGGCGGGGGGCTGTGTGTTTACATCAACATCAAGAACTGTTTCAACCACACGGTTAGAAAGAAAATGTGCTGTCCTGATCTAGAACTACTGGCGCTCTCATTGAGACCTTTTTATTTGCCCCGAGACTTTGGTGGCATTAGCATCGTCCTTGTCTATGTTCCACCTACAGCCAAGACGGAGGTTGCAGCCAAAATCATCACTGACGTAGTGCATGAGTTTAAGACAAGGTCAATGGACGCATCAGTAGTTAAACTGGGTGATTTTAATAAAAGTACCTTGAAGGTTGACCTACCGACCTTCTATCAGCACATCTCATGTCCAACAAGAGAGAACAGAACTATGGACTTATGTTACTGTAACTTCAAAGAGCTCTCACATCAAGTGAAAAGCCTTCGCTAGGATCATCGGACCACAATACAGTACAACTGTTGTATGTATTTTTTTTATCTTATATAATACATACGTTACTTCAAAAAAGAAGATGATTACGTCCTACGCGTCATGCATTCAGTCATGCATATTTACCAGTGACTTAAATTCTGCCAAGTCACTGGTTTTCCTGGCTAGCTCAGGCAAACCATTCCATGCTCTAATGGCACTGGGGAAGAAAGAGCATTTGTACAGATTTGTCCTAGCATACGGGACGAGGAATGTGCCTTTATCTTTGTGTCTTTCTGA
>JADKLZ010000130.1:37582783-37593661 GCA_021533235.1 Biomphalaria straminea | reverse complement strand
CTCGCATACTTCCTCGTGTGGCTGTGGAGCCCTATTTTGGAGAGACACTCCCGTCCACAAGTATCGCAGGTAAAGGTGGCCTTCGCTACAGTGGTAGAGGAGCTGGTCATTTTCCGCGTTGTCCGCTTTTCTTCCAGAGCTGAGGCTCATGCTCTTTCGCTGTCCATAGCTTTCTTGGTCACTGTCTCTCTCCATCTGGTGCGGTCTAGAGCTATGTCTTCCCACTGGTCAGTATTAATGTTCAGAGTAGACAATAACAATCCATATTTTCGATGGTCTTAGGCGTCCCCTTGCAAATCGTCGATCAACCCCCAAGGTGTTCGCGATCCACAGGCTGAGAACCCCTGCCATATGGTGTACTCGGGGCATCCCTAAAATCCCGAAATATAAAATCTGTCTTCACTGAGATTCGGAAGTCCACTCGGCCAAAACACTCCCTTATGATTTTATTTAATAGATCTATGTAGCAAATATCATACCCTGATATTTCAGATTGAAAAGTTTAGGCCTACTTTCCTTCTCTGGAAGGTCATTTCCTGACTTGTCAACTTTTATTTTTGTGATTCCCTAAATGCGTGGCGTCGGTTTCATAACTCTTTCACGACAGGTTTTAGTTGGCATTAGTTGAGGAAAGTTAATGCGGTTAGTCGTTGTGCTTGTCACAGAAACAGCTGACCTTTTATAGCATCTGCCCCTACAGATCTGTGGCATTTTACGTCTCAAGCTCTTGTGTGACTAAAGAGGCCGATCCTTGATACACAGCTGTGATCGCAGGTTGGGCATATGTAATCACCAGGCGCCGATGCATTTTCTCCCTTCTTTCTGCTTCTGTTGTGTATGGCATCTGCAATCCAAGAAACCTCCTTTATGCTCTCTCTCCATGTGGATGTATCCAGTGCCACCTCTTCGCAGTTGCTGGTGTCGATCTTAAAGAGCTTCATGTCCCGTTTGCATACATCGGTATAACGTAAGAGTGTGCGATCAGCGGCTCTTCTGTCTTCTATAGTGGAAGGCAGTAGAGTAGAAAATAGGCCTACTTGAAGAGATCTATAAATAGAATAAATGCTGTTTGACTTTTGTAACTTTTACCCATTATAATACATTATAATACAACTGAATTACTTCTTTAATAATGAAATTTAAAAAAAAAATTAAAATTGTTTTTAATTTCATTGTATTACAGGCTTGATTATAACCATTTCAAATTACTTTCGTTTACCTCGGAATTCTCATCCATCAGAAGATATGTCACTCACAGACTGTAAGTTTTTCTATTTTGTAAATATTTTTTTCTCGTTCTTCTGCAACATCTTAATTTTGAAAAACACTGTTTTGCATTCCAATTATTTTGTATTGAAAACAAAAAAAATAATAAACAACTACATTTTTAGTTGTGCTCTAATAGCAATAAACTGCAATATTTGTAATATCCAAAATAGACGAATATAACATATCTATTTTCTCACAATTTTGAATGAAAGTGTTGTAACAAGTAAAAAAAAAATATTTGTATTCCTTTTTAAACTTTATATTTGCAAGGCGGCTTCTTCACAAAGGTGATCCAAATTTTTACAAGCACTTATGAAACCATTAAGAAATGCTGCACCAAAAACTATGATTCTGAAACCTACAAGAATGACGACGGTATGTTACATTTACATAGTAAAACTATTGAAGTTCTAAATCTTAAGCGTTTTTATAAAGCTTAAATCCACTCTGTCTGGGAAAAAGCATGTACATGTTAATTCTCCTACACCCAGTCAATGAATACAATAATTAAAAAATAAATTTATTCCGGATGTCTGCCTGATCTTGCGGTTTGGGCACTGGACTGTCGTCAGATTTATCGATGGTCAAATGTTCAAACCCTACCCGCTCCCATCCCACGTCGTCCTGCGGTGGTTTGAAATAGGAAGTAATTATCTTCAACTATGAAGGAACATCCGAGAATGTAAAACATTTTACAAAATTAAAAAATAACCCGTTAGTAGATGGATTATTGGTATTAATTTATTTAATTTGGTATTGAATAAGTGAAAGATATTGTACTTGACTGATGTGGCGGTATAAGTTGAATTAGTCCCATTTATAAATTTGAACATAACAATATATAGAATAAAATGTTCTAATTTCCTAAATTCTTTGCTTGCACAGTTGTAAATGTGTTATTTTTGGAGATACCTGACCTCTTAAGTTTAAATTCACGTCTTACAGACAATTAAGAAGTATTCCTGGAAACTATAAGCTTGACTTACTTCTTCTTTGTTGCTGGTTCAAGGCATAAGTGAAATTTCAACAATACTGTAGTTAAATATTAGCCCACTTCTTCTTCTTGTTCAAACTGTCAGGTAGAGTTGAGTCTTAGGCTCTTGGAACTCTAGGCCAGCAAAAGTGAACAAGAGCGTCCTCTCACCGGCCTGAATGAGAACAGTGTACACTGTTCTGTCTGGCGGGTTGGTCAGACTCGTGGCAAGAGGCTGCATACACTAACACCCCCGCCATTTTCCTTTTCTATACCAGGCTAACCGTGCGGGACACGCCATTTATGTAAGGAACAGCTGGAGTAACAGTTCCTGGATTGTAGCAAGGTTGTGGGAGCTTTTTTACAACTCTGCAATGTGCAGATGAGGATGCTTTCGCACCCCCTTAGGCACCCCACGGGAATCTTGTTTTGCAACCCTTGAGCCTAATCGTTTCCTCCTACGATCGTTTCCACCCGGGCGCCACTATGAGGCAGGGTATCATGTCAGGGATTAGCCACTTAAATTGTAAAGGAATTTGTGAAGAAGAGGAAAAGTAGAATTATTAATTAAGATGCTTGTTTGTCCCACATGAAATGTCTATTATACCTGTTCATATTTTTGATTCATTAAATCTGAGAATAATTTGTAAATTTTGAGTGAGTGTATATTTTGGTCTTTTATAGTTATAATGTTGTTTTCTGTTTATTTGTTTGAGTGTAATGCACTCTATTTTATAAAATTTCCCTTATGGATAATAATAATAATGATAATTATTATTACTTATATTTCAGAGGTTGAAGTTGATTTTGATTGCTTAGAAGAAAGCTGTATGAAAAATCCAGGTCATGTTAATTTCATTCCCATCACAGAGCTGAATACATCCCACTTTCCTGTCAAGTTTCAAGATCAAGACTTAGTAGAAACAGTGAAACTTTTGGGTGACACAACAGTCAAGATCAGTGTTTTGGTTTCAGGACGACTCAAAGCTGGAACTGGTAAAATTTTTGATATTAAAAAAAATACAAAAAAATGTACATGCCCTTGTTCAGACTGTAAAAAATCAAATAAACCCAAAAGAAATTGGTGGAAGATAGTGGTCCTGACATCGGCACATGTTGTGAATGATAATAAGGAAGCTAAAAACTCCAAGTGTAGGCTATTTTATAACAATGAAAACAGTTCTATGGTCAACATTGAAGGCTTAGTGGTCCTGAAGTTGTCAAAAAGTTCTCCTAACTCCAAACTAATATGTGTGACTTGTAATGAAGAATTAGCTAACCGGCTTACTCAGTTAATTGATAGCTTCAATAAGATGTATGGAAGCACGTTTGTAAAATTTTATGATGTAAACAGAAAAGAAAATCTAGTGGCTATAGTATCACATCCTCATGGTGGCCCAATGAAAGTGACTATTGGTAAGTCAGGTGAGAGAAAAGATGATTCTGCTGGCCATTGCATGTTAACATATACAACAGACACATGTCCAGGAAGTACTGGGGCATTTGTGTACATTTTGTAGGTTGTTATGTCTTGTTATCCTAAATTGATGAATATGACTGTTTTAGTCTCTACAAAAGTAGATTCATTTCAAATGCAATGGGCAACAACTATATATACAAAACTGCTTTTGTTAAATTAAACTTGTCTGTTTTGCCTTCAAATGTATTTTTCATTGACTACTTTTTTTTGTGTGTGCATGTGAATTTAATTGGTTTTGCTTAAGCTAAACCATCATCATTTTTGCTGTTGTTTGTATTATTGTAAACCTTTTCATATAAATTTTTATATCCACTTATGCATTTTTTTTAACATTTAAAACTGGGTACTGCTTTCTACTCCTACATATCAATGTCTGATGTAACTTTGTAAAAAAATTGCTATTACTTTTATGTTCTCCACGAATGTAAATATTATATCCACATATTTACTTTATTAATTTTAAAACCAGGTATCCCATTTCTTATCCTATTTAAGAATATCTCATAAAGATTTGTAAAAAAAATAAAAATAAATTTATTTACTCTTCTTGTCTTTCATCATAATTGAATCTTAATTTGTGTTATTATAGTAATGGACAATTGTAGTTGACCCAATTCCATTTGTTTGAACCAATAAAATAATCTCATTTGTTCTAAGAGTCAAAAAATTTCTTTTGGTCTGAGTTCCTATTACTGGATCTTCTAAGGTGGATTCTTTTTTAATTCATGCAATTAACTGGGCCATCACATTCTCATGGTGCCACAAAGAGAGTATCTATTGGCAAGTCATATGAGGAAATAAAACTTTCTTCTTGTCATTGTATGTTAACTTACACAACATACACACAATTTTTAGTTTCAGACAAATGTTTACTATTTTGAAGCCTTTTCTCAAACACTTTAGTTATCAACATATAATAGCCATCAACCACATAAACTAAACTGCATCTGTTTAATGGAATTTTTTTTACAACTCTGATATGATCTCAAATTTTTATTTCCATTTAAATTCCTTTGGTTTCCTGTGTGCAAAGTAATAGCAACATTGTTGTTCTTGTTTGTATTGAGATAGAATTCTGTTTAAAATAAATATATTAATATCTACATATGTATTTTTTAAATATGTAAAAAATGGTACTGATTTCCACTTCTACATATCATATCTTATGTAACTTTGTAAATAAACTGAAACTTATATTCACCACAGCAATACCAACAATTTTGTTTTTTGTATTAGTGTGAAATCTTTTGTATATATATATATATAAACAAAATGTGTAATTATTTTATTAACATGTAAAATCAGGTATTGCTTTCTGCTCCTATTTATAGATATTTTTATATTGGTTTGTAAAATAAATGTATTTACGTTCTTTGTCTTACATAGAAATGCTTTTTATAAGTGAAACCCATTTTGTTAGTGTATTTTGTGTTTGCATGTTTTTATTAAAGTAATGCTGAAGTGGACAATTGTAGTCTGTATTTTTTTCATTTTTTTTTGTTTCAAGTTTAAATTTCCTTTTAGTTGATTTATCATTACCTTTAAAGTAAATAGTGTGAAAAAGTTATGTTGGTCTATGTTCCTATTACTGCAACTTTTAATGTTGATTCTTTTTTTATTCATTCAATTACCTGGGCTAAATTCCTGCAAAATATCAATTCACAACTTTGTATAGGATACCATATTTTATTTCTTACATTAATTGCAAATATAAAAAAACTTAATTAAACTGTTATATAAAGGGAGAACTGGCCACGTTGTGAAAAAAGAGCTACCATTCTTCCCAACACACAAACCCTGATAACATCCTTTTCCCCCCAAGCGAACACAATAACAAAAAAAAAAACAAGTCTCAGAAAAAAATAACCCAACACCTAACAATGGGAAAGCAAGTATCCCCCAGGCTAATTTAGTTGGAAAGATAAATCAACATGATCCCCAATTTTCCATACCTGATACTAACACTTTCAAAGTCCTTCAATATAATGTCCGATGACTTATTCCAAAGACATTTGAAATAAGTAACCTGCTCCACAAAGAGTGTGTGGATGTTGCCTTACTACAAGAATGCCTGATCGGTGAAAAAAGAAATGTCTCAATACCTGGGTACTCTGTCTTCCGCTACTCCTGTGGGATTGCCGAGGCCTGGTTACATTGGTGGCTAATGCTCTGGTCGCCAAGAAAGTGCCCACAGCCTTGAGTCAGGGGAGGACAGACACTTTGGTGTTAGAAATTTGGAAAATTAACAGACGCTTTAAATGCATCAATGTTTATAACCCACCAAAACAAGAACTGGCTTTAGATGTCAGAGAGACAATAACTCTAAATGCCCATTCACCTTCCTGGGACTATGATGACACTGATCTGTCTGGTAAAAAGATTCATGACCTGTGCAATTCTACTAACCTTTTTCTTTTGTAAAACTAACACTCTCCTCCCACTATCCTGCATGCTAACAATGGTTCATTATCACGACCAGACCTTTCTTTAGTCTCTGCTAACTTGGAACCTGTCATAACTTATCAAGTACTAGGTGATATTGGTAGTGACCACCTCCCAATACTACTGACTGCCACTCTTTCTAAAATCAACACCAAGACCCCCAAAAAGCCACGAAAGTGTTGCTTTACTAAAGCTAATTGGCAAGGACATGAGACAGCTGTCGACAATGCCCTTGAAAAAATCCATGCAGAGTCTAGCTCTGTCGACCTCGTATACCGTCAGATAACAACAGCTATCCTCGGAATGGATAAATAGTTTATTCCTCGAACTTACCCTTGTACAAAATTCAAGAACTTTTGGACACCTGAAATCAACGAACTTGTTACGGCCCGGAAAAGGGCACACCAAAAGGTCCAAAAGAACCCAAACAATCCAACACTCAGACAGAAATATAACAGACTCAGTCTGCTAGTCAAAACATCTGTTAACAGGGAAAAACGAGAACGTTGGACCAACACCTTTGGCCACATGATTAGGACCTCATGGTAAGTCTAGGCCATGTTCAGAGAAGAAGACGGAGAAGGTTTGTGGTTTAGAATATTTGTTATGATCACTTATTCGTATTGGAATTATTAATGTTTGTATGAACCTACTCAAGGTATTGATCACTGAGATTGCATATTTGTAACTATTATCTTTCTTAATAAATACGAGTCTGCAATAACTGAGTTCATCGATCATGTCATAGTTTGTACGTGCTGAAGTCGAAGTTCACAGTAAGCTTAATTAAAATAAGAAGTGGGAAGCGTGGTCGAGAGGCTAAGTGCGGCTTGATCTTGGCTTGCTTGGCTACCTAGAAGGGGGCCCGAGGTTCGACACCCGACTCGGGCAGAGTTGTGTTTACTGAGCGCCCAAAGGCAGCACGGGAAACCAACTCCTAGATACCCCCTCCCCCCACTAGTCCACAAATGAGATTGGACCAAAGCGCTCTGAGCATGCTATAAGCATGAAAGTAGCGTTATATAAAAGCTATAATAATACACAGCAAAGTAATGAAGATACAAGTAGCCTATTTAATTAACAGTATAGGAACTCTACATCGAGGCCAGAAGAGGCCCTAATACAACTCAGATAACACTTATACTATTGAGGTGTAACAAAGAAGTTGCAAAGGGAAAAGATCGTCTCTCGAATCGTAAAATGCTTTTTTTTTTTGTGATAATATCTATATTTTTTAAGGATTCTTTTAAAAAATAAGATTACAAAGGGAGTTTCGCTTTGCACAGAGGAGGCCTCTATCGAATTCATCAATGGACCATGAATATTCAAATCTTAGTTTTCTTTTGATCGTTTAAAGAAATAATTTTTAAACAATCATTTGGCGTTACTTTTCACATAAAAGTAAATAGTGCAACACGTAGTCGTTGATAAGACTATTCAAAATCTTCTGGATTAAGTAGAGTACCGTAGCACTTACTGATTATCTAAAAACAGCAGGGAGGCCTCCCAGAGAGTGTCGGTGGCACCTGGTGGGGTAGCTTGAGGGTGTCACTACTCTCCATCAACTTTCTCCAAATATGGATAGTTTTTGTTTTTTTTTACTAGTATATGAATAAGTACATTGAGCTTATTGTGTACTTTTATTAATTTTTTCTCAAATATAAAACGGGTGTTCATTCTATTATAAAACCCACTGTTTATGACATTTATTCAAATGTCATTGCAAATTTTACAATGATATTAAATTAAAATTAGAAGCACACTTAACATCAACTGAACAGGCTTCCTTTGTTAAACTAATTATGACAGAAATTACCTGACAATTGTGATTTGCCATTTAAAGTGAATCCACAATCTATGTGAGTCTAGGTATGTTTGGCATACATCTAGAGATTTTAAAACATTAACATACGCTAAGGTAGTTGGTCGAAAGTGGTGTAAGCCTACATGTACCTGGTCAATCTTCAGTTGACCTTCGAACCCCCCCCCCCCATACCCCTACTACTTGTCTGAACCGAAGAAAGAAAAGGTCGCTTACAAAACAGAAAACAACAGCTCTAAGTTTACTACCCATAGGGCAAATGACCAGCACCCCACCTTTGTTTATTGTTTCACTCACCCATTATGGCCGCGACCTACCAGACAATATCGCAGGTGTCGTCATGGCTCTTAGACTACCTTTAAATGACTAAATTTAGGCTGGTTGATGTTTTTTTTTTTTACACACTCGCTAATAGGCCTATGTCTAATATAGATCCTATACAATAATATATCTTTGTCTAATAAGGTTAATTATTAGATGAAAAAAAATAGTATCAATTTTATCTTTATCGTATCTTATAGGGAAGAAGAAGTATGGTATTTGTACAAATTTTTCATTGCATATGGAACGAGGAATGTGGCTTTATCTTTGTTTCTTTCTGATTATTTTCATTAGGTTATGTTTTCGTATTTGAAGATTATGGTAGCATACAGTGTTTCGTGTATAGGGTATAATTGCTACTTTACTTTTAAGTCTTCTATCCTGAAGACTTTCTAAATTTAGTGATTTTATTAAAGATGTTACTCTAGTGAAATGTGAATATTCGTTTGTTAGCGTAGATTTTTTTTTTTTGAAATAGGGCCTACCTAAATCTACACAGACTCTTCCATTTTATTTTGCATTTGACGAAATAGACCTCATTCACCAATCGTGAACAAACAACATTTAGCCACGTGATTCTCCATCTCTTCTATACACATTACTTAATAGGCCTACAATCAGGTAGTCAAGTGATAGCTTTCTTTCCCCATTCTTTTATTAATATTATCACGTGGCTAAATGTTGTTTGTTTACGATTGCTGAATTAGGTCCATGGCAATGAAATAGGCCTACGCGTGTTTCTGATTCTATTTATAATCCAAATAAGCTTGGCCCCTAAGGGTTATGTAGCTAAGTCATTGTTCTTTAAGCGACACCTTCGACACGGGGGTGATGCCTAAAAACGTTCTGACCCAGTGCCTTTTGTCGGGTTTTGGAGGGGGGGGGGGTAAAAAAGGAAACCTCAATTCATGTCTATTAAGGTAAGCATTGTTATTTAAAAGAATAACAAAATAAAGATAGGCAGGATTGTAAAAAAAAAAATGGAGCATGCGCACTACTATAGTAGTTCAGCACAAAATATAAGAAGAAGTAGGGTTGGATAATAATACAGAGACGTATCAGGCGCTAGCCCGAAACAAGCTCCAGATATCAACCAAGGAAAAAGGTAAGCAAATTTTTTTTTTTAATTTATTCTATTCAATCAACATTTGCTGTGAAAAAAAGAAAACATGTTGTTTTTTTTTTCTAATTTAGTATCAATCCCTTGGGTCTAATAGATTATTTTAATCATTAGATTAGACAAATATTAAAATATATAATCTGTTTGAAACCTATCAATTCCAGAAAACATTTTTGAAAATATAGGCTATTATAGAACAAACGCAAAAAAAAAAAAAGATACATAAGATTTAAAACCAATGAATGCTCTCATTTGGCTATAGTGACACTATTACAATCACTAGATTTAGATATACCTCTGGACAGAAGACTGCAGACACAATAAGAGAATAATACATTAAACACTGAACTATAGTTTACAAATACAAAAATACAACCGTAGACTTATGCATTATATCTAGAATGGACATGGAGATCTTGTTAGTCTTGTAACTGTACAAAAAAAAAATTGAACGTTTTTTAAGTTAAGACAATGCGTTGTTTTGTAAAGTAGTTAAAAGAAGTAAAGTTTTTTTTTCAACCCTCATAATTATTATTTTGCAATTTGTAGATACATAATCCAGAAAATTCTAGGTAACCCATCTTTTAAATGCACATGATTAAAATCAACAAATATGAATTATTTCGAGCTAGGATTTTTTTAAACATCTCAGTGGAAACTAACAGGAAATAGCTTTATTTAATATATTTGCGTGAATATATATATAATATCAGGTGGCCGAGCCTTGCTCGGTTAAATAATTTTATATACCCGAAGTCATTTTTGGATTTTTTTTTATAATTAAGAAAATGAACGATTGGATAAAGACTACTAATTCGAAAAATTTCTTTAGTATTCTGTTTGTTCTATATGTAAATTGGTACGTTCAGACATTTAATTTTGGAATTAGTATATTCAATTATGGCTTTAGTACGAAACATCGAGTGACGCAAATTTCTACGTTATTGGGGAAAACTTCAAAGACTTTCTTACAAGCCAATAATAGTAGGCCTACGATAGTTTTACGCTGTCTAGACTGTAGGAGGACTTAAGAGACTTGATATTTAATCGCCATGTACAATTACATATAGAACAAACAGAACACTAAAGAAACTCTTCAGATTATTTTACGGGATATGTGCCCTGCTCAGCCAGACTGTAAGACTATAAGAAGTTCATACCGGCTTTTGCCATCCATCTATCCCAGTGGTGCTACTGGTGCTACAGCCCATGGAAGGATATGGCCTGCTTTTACACATCCCTCCATTCAGATATCTTCTAGGCCTTTCGTCACCACACCCTAACCCCAAGTTTTTTACTGAGGTTTATAGTTAAATCAAAAGTGGCTGCAGCGTACGCAAACTCGTTGACCGCTTAGAGTATTGTGTGTTGGTTTCCTTTTCGAGTCGATGTGAAGCTCGAAGTCGCAGATCCTCAAGTTTCCTTAAACGCTCCTCAGAATTTTCTAGCTT
>JADKLZ010000130.1:37559444-37572783 GCA_021533235.1 Biomphalaria straminea | reverse complement strand
GTAAAATGCCACAGATACTTGTAAAATTTTTAATAGAGTTATTTATAGAAATATAGACCTATTTTGCTTGAGAAATTCCTATGTAGCACTTCTACTTTTGTGTTGTTTTATGTTTCATAAAAACGGCTTCAACATTCTGATTGTGTTACAGGCATGGATAAATGGATTCCAAATTGCCATCCCAGTCCTGATCCACTTCTAAGCATATCATTTACATATTTTTTTTACAAAGATTAAATATCAAGTCACTCTGTCTGGCTAAAAGTTTTTAAACATTACTACTCTGACACCCAATCTTGGATAAAACTGAAATATTTATTCCATTACCTAACAAAACAAGAATCAGTAAAAAAAATAAACAAAAAACAATTAGTTAAGAAACAATTGGTAATTTGTCCTTTTTATAGTCCGCCGCTTTAAAGTAAGTTTGAAACTAACAGTAAATAACTTTACAATGATATAAATTACTTTTTGATAGCAATAAAGGTAAAATTAACCCAGATATACTGTCCTCAAATTTTTCTCACCTGTCCCAGGTATTTGTGATAGGATCATAGCGTATTGAGAAAGCTTTAATATAGCGATAAACAAAAACTTTTGATTATTACAAATTTAAGTAAATGGCTGATTGAAACCAATTTATGTTATTACAATTTATATAAATTTCGTTATTGTTTTTTAAATAGTATTTTTTATATTAAAATTTTTATTGTTTAATATTTACATTGTACACATTTAGTAGGGCGCGGTGGCTGAGCGGTAAAGGGCTTGGCTTCTGTACTGGAGGTTCCAGGTTCGAATCCGGTGAAGACTGGGATTTTTATTTAGGGTTAGGGTTAGGTATAGATTGCGATCTATAGGGCAGATGATGTAAGCCTAAAGATCATCTGATTCTGTGTCCAACGGTTTACGAGGGTGTCATGTGGCCAGCACGACGACCAAACGCCTTTAATTTTCCCCAACTTACGTCAGGTACCCATTAGAGCTAGGTGGACTCAGAGGCGCCCTAAGATCCCGAAAATTAAAATCCCAGTCTTCAACAGGATTCGAAACCTGGACCCTCGGTTTAGAAGCTAAGTGCTTTACCGCTTAGTCACCTCGCCTCCAAGTGCTTGCTGTGAAGGCTTTCATTTGATGATTGAAACTTTATTCCGATTTTTAGCATTCATTTATCTTCTAACTGTAACGTTTTCTTTTTCTTTCATCGATCGCTGCATTACCATACAGTTCGACTAATATTGCTTGTGTAACTAATAATATTTATAGGTGTACCTAATTTTATTGCGCAAATTAAACATTTAATACATAAAATTATTTAAAATAAATTTATTGTACACTAATACATTTTTCATAATACTGCATTCTAAAGAAGAACTAGCCGAGATCTACCAAGTGAAACTAGAACAACGATGTGATAAAAGCGATGCAAGCTCATTTATTAAAGGTATTTGCTAATTTTTATTGTAAATTAATGAAACCCCTAACTTAAAAAAAATAACAATAATGAACAATGAAGAATGCATGCTATGTACTTTAAACTTCACACCCAAATGTTTTAATTATTACCTTGCATACCTGTTATTTCGCATTATGCGAAACTGTCCCACAAAATACAAAGTGCACACATTTTAAAATACAATGTTAATGGACCTCATTCACCAATCGTAAATAAACACATTTAGCCACGTCATAATATTGATAAAACAATGAAAAAAATACGTATCGCTTGACAGCCCTTATGGATGAAATACTTTGTATAGAAGATATAGAGAATCACGTGGCTAAATGTTGTTTGGTGAATGAGGTCCAGTCAAGGGGAAAAAGGTGCATTAATTTTTTTATTTTTTTTTTATTTTACATAACACGAAAAGTAACTACAAAATGTAATGCAGCTTTAAAAAAATACGGGAGAGGTCTGTGTTTAATGTTTTGATTTCCTCCTTATGGGGGGGGGGGCTACATTTGGTTTATCTAATAGAGCACGTAATAGCTAAATTGATTCCAAAACTTCTTTTCCCAACAATGTTACTAACCAATTTCTGAGAAAATAACGTTCAATAAGGTCACTGATTTTAAAACTAAATTTAGGCTCTAGATCAGGGGAGGCCACCCTTATGCTTCCATGTACCTTTTTTCCTATCTAATTCACTTGTGCCACACAAACCTCTACCGTCTTTCAGTCCCTTAAAACAGTGATTCTCAAACTATGGCCTGCTGACCCCATGTCCCCATCAACACACTGTTCAAGGGACTGTTGCTTAAAGCAGACGTCTGCACGGCTGATATGGTACAGAGAAAAAAATATTGGGGAGTTACCATGGTGTGCGCAGCAGTTGGCCTCACTTCTAATCTGAGCGCATTGGGGTTTCAGCGATGGGTAATTGGAATGTAATAATAATTAGCAAGACAGAATAGCACTACTGCATTAAATACTCACCCTAAACAGGGGTATACAGACGAAAGAGGAAAGAAATGTTCCACCAGCATAATAACAAAAACCTTCCATAAGCTTAAAAGCAATGCTATAATGATGGTGCGTTCAATAATTGTGCACTTAACTCTTTGTCTCCTAATCGACGATACCACCGTTGATTCGACCTCATTAAATTAAATTAATATTTTAAATTTTAAAAACTTTCCTGTACGTTATATAGAAGGAGCATGAAATCCCCTTTAATTCTGTACCAAATAAAATATTTTCTGATCACAATATGATAGTGAAATAGTGATGGGCAAAATGAACAATTCCGTCTAAATGTGCAAAAATAATTACACAATCGGAGCTAGAATACCATCAAAGAAATTTTTTCTAGAGCTAGCAGCCTTGAAGTCGTAATATCATTTGAGAATTAGGGGTGATGCACATTAAATATAAGGTTTGGACATTGTGCTAAACTTATTCATAGAACTTTTAGTTGAAAAGTATGATATATTTACAAGGTAAAGGAAGTCATGAATAAAGAAGTAGCTAGGGCGTTAATGGGATGGTGCTGAAAGCTATTTCAATGAATCGCCTCATGTTAGTTGCTACACAAAGACATGATTATGATTTCACCAATACTGCAGTTAAATGTTAACTTTATAGTAAATAAAAAAATATAGAAAGGAATTAGTTGAGAAGAGGGAAATTATTATATTTAATTTGTTTGCTTAACTCAGTAATTTTTTTTTATCTGTTTAAATTTAGATGACTTTTAGAAAGTACCAGTAATTAATACATTACTAATAATTGTATTTCAGAGGTTGAAGTTGATTTTGAAAGCTCTGAAGAAACGTGTAGGAAAAATCCAGGACATGTTAACTTCATTCCCATCACAGAGCTGAAGACATCCCACTTTCCTGTCAAGTTCCAAGATCAAGACATATTGGAAACAATTAGACAATTAGGGGACGTAACAGTCAAGATCAGTGTTTTGGTTTCAGGAAAACTCAAAATAGGAAGTGGTAAAATATTTTATATTGACCAAAATACAGAAAATTGTTCATGCCCTTGTTCAGACTGTCGAAACTCAAATCAACCCAGAAAAACTTGGTGGGAGATAGAGGTTGTGACATCAACACATGTAGTGAGCACTAATGAAGAGGCTAAAAACACCAAGTGTTGGTTATTTTATGACAATGAAACTAGCTCTATGGTCAGCATTGAAGGTTTGTGGGTCACGAAATTGTCAAAAAATTCTGAGATCTGTAGATTGATTTGCGTCACGTGTGATGCAAATTTAGCCAACCGGTTTTAACTGTTAATTGACAACTTCATTGAGATCTATGAAAGAACATTTGACAAGTTTTGGGAGATGAGAAGAAAAGAGAAACTAGTCGTCATAGTATCACACCCTCATGGTGCCCCAAAGAAAGTGACCATTGGCAAGTCAGGTCAGCTAATAAAATTTTCTGATGGTAATTGTGTTTTGACTTACACAACAGAAACATGTCCAGGGAGTGCAGGGGCATTTTTGTATAAATTGTGAGATGCTCTATCTCTTGGAATCCTAGATTGTTAAATAGAAATATTTGAGTCTCTGCACAAGTAGATTCATTTCAAATGCAATGTCCAGCCAAGCATTAGTCTTAATACTTTATGTTGTTTATGAATGCAATTTTTAGTTTTAGTCAAATGTTATGATTACTTAACTTTTTTGAAGCCTTTCCTCAAACACTTTATTATATCAACATATAATAGCCATCAACCACATAAACTAATTTGCGTCTGTTTAATGGAACTTTTTTTTTATGGTCTCTGTTGTGCTTTGAAGACTATGTTTCATCCAAATTCCTTTGTTTTCCTGTGTGCAAAGTAATAGCAGCAGTGTTCTTCTTATTTGTATTGGGGTAAAATTCTGTTTAACGGAATTTGGCTCTGTTATGCTCTCAAATTTATGTTTCCTTTAAATTCCTTTGGTTTCCTGCGTGCAAAGTAATAGCAACAGTGTTCTTCTTATTTGTATTGGGGTAAAATTATGTTTAATGGAATTTTTTTATTGGCTCTATTATGCTCTCAAATTTATGTTTCATTTAAATTCCTTTGGTTTCCTATGTGCAAAGTAATAGCAACATTGTTGTTCTTGTTTGTATTGAGATAAAATTCTGTTTAAAATAAATATTTTAATATCTACATATGTATTTTTTAAATATGTAAAACTAAGTACTGATTACTACTTCTACATTTCATATCTTGTGTAACTTTGTAAATAAACTGAAACTTATTTACTTTTTATTCACCATAGCATTACCAACAATTTTTGTTATTTGTATTAGTGTAAAATCTGTTGTAATATAAATATATAATTCTAGTACCACTGCACACCTTTAATATATAAAATCGCGTATTTCTTTCTGCTCCTATTAATAGATATTTTAATATTGGTTTGTAAAATAAATGTATTTATGTTCGTTGTCTTACATAAAAATGTGTTTTATAATTGAATCCCATTTTGTTTTTGTATTTTGTGTTTTGCATATGTTTTTATTAAAGTAATGATGAAGAGGACAATAGTATTCTGTAGTTTGTTCTTTTTTCAATAGTTTCAAATAATAAAATATTTTTATGTGATCTATTTGAATTGAAAGAAACTAAGGCAGAAAGAGTTAAACAAAAAGCAAGCAAACAGCTCTAGAGAGAATACATAGAATGTAATATTAATATCTGAAGATAATAATAAAAGCCTATGATCTTACAATAAATCTAAGAAAACGGAAACAGGAGTAGCACCATATATTAAATGGAGAAGATAATTTATCACAAAATTAAAATGAAACTGAAGCTAACATTCTAAATATATAGCCTTTATTTTCCATCAGCATATTCTCATCCCCAGGAGACAAAGACATATTATTAAATTTAAACCAAGACCGCAGAAAAATACTGAATAGTATTACTATACAGAATAACAGTAAAATCCTTGAACAAATTACCTACGGTACCAGAAATAACATATTTTTTTTATCTATGGTAAACCACTTACGCAGACTATAAACTCGAAATATCTTGGTGTAAAAATAAATAAAAGCTATGTAAGTAATGATATTTAAAAAAATAAAAACATTAGTGTTTATTAAAAAAGAAATTTTTATTAAAAAAATGAATATAAAAATAAAATGCTATTAAGCCTAAGTTTATAGTAAAATCACTAAACTTAATGACTCTTAAATTAAGGGTAGAACTTATTAACTCTTAAGGGCAGAATAATAAAAAAAAAGTATAGTTGCAATAATGCATACAAATCTAAACCATATTTTTCAAATACAAAAATGAAACCTAATAAAATACTCACACAAAAAGACATTTCTTATTCCATATGCTAGGACAAAAAATTGCAAATGCTCCTTCTTCCCTAGTGCTTTTATAACACGGAATGGGGCCAGGAAAATCACTGATGAATATACTTTACGTGACTAGATTGACAAAGGGACACAGGTAACGTCTATAATATATCAGATTAGAAGGTAATAAGATAGGTACATGACTTTTTTAAGGTACCAAAAAAATGGCAAAAAATGCATTTTCTGCAAATGAATATTGAATATTTTTTTACCCTTTACCAGGGCCGGATTTAAGTATATGGAAACCCATAAATAAAATCCACATTTTAACACTTATTAATAATCATACTGATAGCTAATAGCGAGACACATTTTAGGAGAAATAGAGATACAATGAACTAAAAAAAGAATTACAATAATTTCATGCAATTTAAGTACCGAAAATGTATATTTTGTATTTTTTAACATTCTAGAGAGTAATATATACATTAGCTGATCCAATACTGTTGATCCAAAACTGACTTTATTATTTATATATTATGAGCAAGTTAAATGTGGGTACTTCTTAACCAAGACTATTTGCCAATCGTAAAATAGCTTCCTCATGCAGTCTCTAAAGAGTAAAGACAATACATGCGCATCATGCCGATCTGTTTTGGACCCCAGCAATAGCAGAAAGAGGGAATGATGGTTAAAAACGTAAGCGCTTGGCTTAAACGCTTCCGAACTTGGAATCCTGGTTTCGAATCTTGGTAATTTTGAATTTCACGATTTTTAGAGCACCTCTGAATCTACCCAACTCAGTAAACTTTGGCCTAAGAAAAAAATGACCTTAATATTTAACATCATAAATCGCATGGTCTGAAAGGGGAACTTAGCTTTTTTTTTTTTTTTTTTTTAGTTTTATAGCAGAAAGAGTTGTTGTTGAAAATACTTTAAGAGAAGCATATAGTTAATTGGTTATTATAGTGGCAATAGAAAAAAAAAGCTAAAACTCTAGAGTATGAACGGGATTTGAAGAGAAACAATGGAAATTGAAACTTATGAAAGCCAAAGAGGAAAGAGATAATTATATAAATGTTATCTGAAAAGAAAAACAAACAAAAACTTTATTTTATTAGCAAAATAAAAGTTAAAAGAAGAGATATCTGAGCATTATTAATTAGCGAACCAAGATGACTAAACCTATATCTAGAGTCTAGGCTATTCTTATGATACACTTAAACAGGTGATATACGAAATATATTGAAGATTTATGTTTATAGGGCTACAGAAAAAGTCTAGAACAAAAAAAAAAGTAAAAAATTCACATATGTGGCAACACTTATTGTAATCGTAGTTTCCGATTTATTTACCAGCCCTGTAAACTCGAACACACCGTATCGAAAAAAATCTTTGTCAGCGATTCCGAAGTCTTGTGATTCAAGAGAAACCTTGTTTTGGATGTAAACAATGCAGTACGTCGTAAGTAACTGATAAGCCTTATTAAAAGGCTTATTTATCATCTATGATCTAGATCTAAGTCTCACGACATATTATGGCTTATGGTATTAATTCTAGATCTAATTGTGATAACACTATACTATTCTAATTCTATTATTATACTTAGTCTTAGATCTAATTATTAGATCTAGAGTTAGAATTCTAGATTCTATGTTTTTTAATTAATTTAATTTTAATAGATCTAGACTAGTGACTTAGAACTTAGTGACTAGTGACTATAGTCTCTAGTCACTCTAACACTCTAACTCTTAAGTTTTAGACTTAGACTCTAGACACACAGACGAGTTGACGTCACTAAACTGTAAATGTAATTTTTTGATTTACTAACTTAGTAACTAATCTAATTATTAGGATATTAGTGATTTAGTGTAAAGTGTAGTGTAGACTGTAGTTTACCTGTAGACTAGAATACTCATACTCAATTATCTGTCAATATTAGTATTAGTAGAATCTACTACTAGTAACTAGATCTAGATCTATATAAGATATTATATATATATATTCTTATTCTAATAGAGGTCTAGTAACTTACGTAATAAAACTAGATCTAGCTAGACATATCTAAATAGATCTACTCTAGGACAGTATTGACTTTAGTAATGTATATATATATATATATATATATATATATATATATATATATATATATAATCTGTAATAATAGATGGTTCTAAATCAACACCAATAACAGTAGGTACTTCGATAAAAATTTCAAAATGATCACAATGCAATGGAACCTATTTAGTTAGATAGAGCTTGAGAAATGCTTTCCAATGATACCAATTTTATATTGCTGAGTTAATTATGAGGGAAGTTATTAAATTTTTAGTGGCCAAAAATTAGCCTTCTTTAGCCTTTGTAAATCGAAAAAAAAACTGTGACCGAAACAACAGACAGATGAACTTTAATTAACTGTATTATAAAAAGTCTTAAAGATATGGGGTTGAAACTTCACAGTCTTTTTCATTAACCTGTATTCTGTCAAAATAAATTAAAAAGATAAGACCAAACAGTAAAATCTTTGAAAAAAATTGAATTTGTACATAAAAAAAGCCTTCGACAAAAAAATAAAATATATGTGATTATGTCATCATATATGCCCAAAAATCACACAAAAAAACAAATCAGAGATCTGTAGTGTGGTTTATTTTGTTTAATTATAATTCTGCTATATTTAAATAGCTATTTATATGCATCAGATAGATAATTTGTAGAAATTATAAATGAAAATAGTACTGCGCAGAAAAAATATTAGCTAAAATTTAATGAGCATGAGTTAAAAAAAATTCATAAAAAACAATTTAAACCTTTTTGTAGAGCACTGGCAATTAATCATTTTAAAATGCCTGAATTCAGATTTAAATGCTTTAAAAATTAGATTATAAATGGAAAATTTCTTGCATAGGACAATAAAATAAAAAAGAAACCTTGCGATTTTTTTTAGAAGTCATTAAAAGATTTTTTTCTTCAATTTTTGTACAGTAATAGCTCATCATTTTAAAAATATAATGTACTCATTTATTAAGTATTAATTTACATGTATAATAATAGAAAAAAACACAAGGAAAAAAAAATGATAGTTCGCAGAGCTTAAAATATGAAAATACAAATTTAATATTAATATTTTAAAATATTTATTTATAAATTAAAATATTTATTTTTACTTTAAAATTTGCACATTACAAAGTCATTATAATAAAGACACATTTCCTCTCCATTATCTAGCATTTAAACATTATAAAAATGAATCTAAATGAAAAATTCCTATGTGTGCTTCTAAAAATAGGTCGGGATAGACAGAAATTGATCATTTCCAGTAAATCACAGTGTTGGTTGTTACTAAAAATAGATTTTAACCATCAACTTTGAAAATTAATATCTAAAGAGTGCGCCAAGCTACAAAGTTCAAACTTAGCACACAGATATACATTAACATGCTAAATTGAATAAAATTAGTGAGATTGATGTAACCATTAACACTTTTATTTTATTTAAAAAAGAAAATTTTACCCTTCTTTGTCTTTGTTAATTTTAATATCAAATATCTTCAAAGTGCGCCAAGAGACTTTAATGAAATTTGAAATATACACATTTCATAATATGATAAATTATTGTAGCAAACAGCATTGTTGTAACCATAATAGGAAAAAAGTTGTAAAATGGTCCACTTTCACATAAACTTTTGTTAAGAAAAATTTAACAGATTGGCTTCAAAAGCAAATAAAAATGATCTCTGATATCTTATGTTTACAAAAAGTAATCACAATTAGTCCTGAAATCCAATACAATGTGCTAAAACTTTGATGGAAATGACCACCCCTAAAAAAGGCTAAAATGTGCTGACACACTTTTCAGCCATTTTTTGGGATGAAAAAAAAATGGATCTAGGTCAGTTTATCAAAGTACCTAATAACAGTAAACTCAGGTGTACCCCAAGGAACAGTCTTAGGTCCACTACTATTTCTAATTTACATAAACGATTTACCAAACTGCATTAGTTCATGAACAAAAGTTAGATTATTTTTTGTATTATTATTATAGCTTTTATATAGCGCTACTTCCATGCTTATAGCATGCTCAGAGCGCTTTGGTCCAATCTCATTTGTGGACCAGTGGGGGGGAGGGGGTATCTAGGAGTTGGTTTCCCGTGCTGCCTTTGGGCGCTCAGTAAACACAACTCTGCCCGAGTCGGGTGTCGAACCTCGAGCCCCCTTCTAGGTAGCCAAGCAAGCCAAGCTCAAGCCGCACTTAGCCTCTCGACCACTCTTCTCACAATATTTGCAGATGATTGCACAATAAAAACAACACAAGATACAGAAATTTTACAAAGAGAATTAGAATCCCCATATTGATGAAACTATTACAAAAACAAAAAAAGCATTAGGGTTTATTTAAAGAAATTTCTATAAATCAAATAAGAACATAAAAAACTAAAATTTTATGCTATTTAACCTTGGTTAGGCCAATAATAGAATATGCATCCTCTGTTTGGGACCCCTCAACTCAGGACAACATTAAGAAACTGGAACAGACACAAAATAGAGCAGTGAGAATTCATAACAAACGAATATTCACATTTCACTAGAGTAACACCTTTTTTTTAGTAAAATCACTAAATTGAGAAAGCCTTCAGGATAGAAAACTTAAGAGTAAAGTAGCAATTATACACAAAACACTGAACCATAATCTCCAAATACAAAAATTTTAACAGAACTTAATAAAATACTCAGAAAGACACAAAGATAAAGGCACATTCCTCGTCCCATATGCTAGGACAAATTTGTAAAAAAACTCTTTCCCACCTAGCAATATTAGAGCATGGAATGAGTTGCCTGAGCTAGCCAGGAAAACCAGTGACTTGGTAGAGTTTATGTTATAGGTAAATATGCATGACTAATTGCATGACGCGTAGGACATAATCATCTTCTTTTTTGAAGTAATGTCTGTAACATAGATAAGATACTCAGAATGTGCAAAGTGTTCAATTCAGAAAAAAATTTAGGAAACAATTAGAGGGTTGCCTTAATCAGCCGAGAAATACACTTGACTTGCAGAGTTAAAGGTCACTTAGTTAGCCTATCTTAAAGGTAATTCTAAGTTTCTAATGTTTTATATTGTTTTTAAGCCGGCTAGAGCAAGAAGTCGAAGCCCGAGCCCATGCTTGAGCCATGGAAAAGAGGAAGACGTAACAGATGAAGAATCAGGAAATAGACTACAGCCTGAAAGTGCAGCGCAGAGGTCAAGAAGCAGGAGGCGTGCCAGGACTTTGTCAAGAACCAGACCTGCAGATATCATGATCAAATTAACAGATGAGGAAGATCCAAATGTCTCTACACGTCTTTTATCTAGATCTTTAGGAGGTAGGTAGGAGAAACCATGTAAAGGTCCTGGTTAGTTTGGAATTTATAATACATTACATGCATTATCATGATTAATGTTTTGTTCAACATATACACATGTATGCAGCTAAGGATCTTTTATTAACATCTAGCTATATATATTAATGATTTGAAAAATACTTGCATTTTTTTTATATTTAAATTAAAACAAGGTAGACAATATGTTTTGTTTTTTTTGTTGTAATGACGAGGTGATTTAAATAAAACATTAGGAATTATTATTTATATTTATGAAATAAAATAAGTAATGTTAAAGTGTATGTTAAAGTAATGGCTGCCTGGTCGAGCGGTTTGCACGCTGGACTGTCGTTTGGATTTATCGATGGTTCCGGTTTCAAACCCTGCCCACTCCCATCCCCCGTCGTCCTTCGGGAGGTTTGGACTAGGAAGTAACTATCTTCAACTCTGAAGGAACATCCGAAACATGTAAAACATCTAACAAACAAAACAAATAACTGTTTAGAACATATCTGTATTAGCTAAGTTATCTCCCCTTGATTGATTTCATTTTTTTTCTATATATATATTTATTAAATACTTATACTTTTCCTGACTGAACACCAACATTTTGTTGGTTTTATTATTTCCAAACCATTGAAGCATGTCTTAGCTCAGACAGAAAGAAACAATTATCTCAAGTACCCACGCAGCCTCCATATTCTATAAATATCGTTATGCATTCAGTTTTTCCTTGGTTCCATATTGTCTGTGTATTTTACATCTTAGAGATAATCTTATTCCTTTGCATCTTCACATGTGGCTAAAGAGTCCAATCCTTGATACCCAGCAGTGGTCACTGGTTGTGCATAGATATTTGTAATCACCAGACGCCCTTAGGCTTTCACCATTCTTTCAACTTCTGGTGTGTACGCCATCTGCAATCCTTGGCCCTTGCTTTACGCTTGTTCTCTACGAATCTATCCAGTGGCTCTTTTACCTAACTGTCGGCAGTATCTATCCAGTGGCTCTTTTACCTAACTGTCGGCAGTATCTATCCAGTGGCTCTTTTACCTAACTGTCGGCAGTATCTGTCCAGTGAGGGTGAAGAGTCTCTACTACCGTCGAGAGTGGTCCTTACGTTCCAGGGAACACCAATCAGCTAGGAAAGTAGTAGATAAGTAGTGTTAGTGGTTTTTTTTTTAAGAGACATTACTGTCAGAGAGTGACCTCTCTATTGCTGGGAGAAAGCATCGGCAGTAAATTTTCTAGTGTTCTTAATGTATAAAAAAAAAAGTAAGATGGGTGCAAGAAAGTTGGGTGGTTTCCCTTGACAGAAACTATTAAAGCCAAAATAAAACTGGAGATGGTAACTGTAGGTGTTCAATTAGGGCACGTTGGGTCAAATTACATTTCTTTCATTAGTTTTTGTTTTAAATGTTTTATATGTTTTACATGTTCGGAAATTACTTCAGAGTTGAAGATAGTTATTTCCTAGTCCAACCCTCCACAGGACGACGGGGGATGGGAGCGGGCAGGATTTGAACCCGGGACCATCAGTAAATTGATACGACAGTCCAGCGTTCAAACCGCTCGACCAGGCAGCCAGTTTTTGCATCAGAAAGGTTTGGTAACAAGCTTTATATACCTCTACCTAGAGACCCATATTGTCTACCCTTTAAGATCAAGGGCTAAGATTAGGGTAGTAGGACTACAGTTTGGGAATATTATTCATTCATCAATGAACCAATGGAGCATTGGTTTCTAGGAATGTTATATAGTCATGAATCATAGGATGTGTGATTACCACTTTCATTTTATTCTTTGTTCAGTGAAGAACTCTTCTTCTTTTCTACTGCATTCAAATGTCTGCTTCTGAAAGTATAATCTTATTTTCAAAGTTTTTAAAACTATTGGCATATAGTTCCGCCCTGTCACAGCAAATGCACACTTATATTTGAATTAGCTCCTTTGTTAAATTTTAATATTGATTTTGTTTTTAACTATAATTTTTTTATACCTTTCTTAATTTTGTAAACCCATGTCCCTTTCCCCCTGATTATATTAATTTATGTTTTAATAGTTAATTAAAAAAAAAAAAAGACAAAGGTTTGAAGTTTTTTATCCATCTTGAATAGGAATGCATTCGTAAAGCTAAATAAGGTAATTAAAAAATTATCTTTCCCTTTTTTTAAAAACATTATTGGTACTCCTTTTTCATTGCCAGATATTTAGCAAAA
>JADKLZ010000130.1:37541765-37555424 GCA_021533235.1 Biomphalaria straminea | reverse complement strand
AAAAAACAACAAAGCAATTGAAATCTACTCTTCTAAGGTGTCTGGAAGTTATTTTATAATAAGTATTGATATTTTAATAAGAAAAAAATTGTAACACATATAATCATGAAAATACTAAAAAAAATTGTGGTAAACATCAAGATGTTTAAATCTACTTTTTCTGGACATTTTGACCTTTCCTATTTGAATATGCTGCACAGATGTACAATTTTATCTAGCATTATTTTTGTATCCTCTCCTGCAGGTCCTCTACACCAACAGTGAACGTAGTGGGCAGATTGTCATTGATATGAATACTTCCCCTCAAGAGATTGAATGTGAAGGGAAGATCATGTCCCCTGAAGCTCAGTGTAAGTGACTAATTCAATTGAAAAGGAAATGGGGGTACAATAACGTCCTAACCCTAAATAAGCTTACCCTATTTAATTTTGTCTGATACAGTAAAATAAATTAACTGCATTCCACAGAAAAAAAATTGACAAAACTTGTGAAAACAAAAATTCTCATAGCCTGGGTAACAGTAGGATCAATAAAAAATATGTTATTCTAAAAACACACATTTCAACAAAGCCCATTTAATACATTAAATGCAAAGTAAATTTTACGATGTTCCTTTGTAGACATTTTAAAATATACAAAGTACAAAAGTATTTGCTGTATTTTATCTTCAATTGTAGCAATATTTACAGTAATTACTACATAGTACCTAATGTTCTTTGTTAGTTAGTTTTTTAGGGGGTATTTTGCACATTAATTCTTATGCTTTTTAAATTTTAAAAAATACAATCCCCATCTGTCTAACGTTATCACAGTTCTTTATTCACTCTTGCTGTTTGATTTAAAAATGTTTATTTAAACCCTACAAAAAAACAGATGTTACTTCAAAAAAAAAATGATTATGTCTTACCTGTTTCCTAGGTCGATTTAGTCATGCATGTTAATCAATGACCTAAACTCTGCCAAGTCATTGGTTTTCCTGGCTGACTCAGGCAACCCATCTGATTCTCTAAAAGCACTAACATACAGTCTTGTAATAATTGAAACTGATCTGATTGCAACTACAATGGCATGATAAACATCTTGTTGTTTGAGACCTAAGTTGTTATACAGTTGTTTTTGTTTCTTTTCAGATGAAACGGACAACATGAAGGTCAAGGTCATAGCCTTTGACGGTGTGGTGATAGTCATTTGTTGTCTGTCCTCCATCCTATGCTCCAGATCTCTCAAGAGAGCCAACAATTTGCGTAAGGTCAGAGGTCACTATGAAAACCAATTATCAATTAAAAAATCAGTTTTGATTTCCAACGCTAAGTCGAACACTTAACAAAGTAAAAATGAGCACCACTAACCTAATTTCTACCAAGTACGCGGTTTTAATTATACCATCTTACAATTGATTAAATTGCTGATAAATAACAAAACCAAATACATTTACTAGTGCTGGGGTTAGATAATGGGAGGTCCTCGGCAGAATAAATTTTATTTATGCCCCGTAATGAAATTTAAAAAGAAAAAATAATTTTGAATTGTTTAAAAGCCTCCTGCCCTTCTATATCTAAATTGACCCAGAGCTACCCTGTAGTAATAGTACTCTACTATGTTTGAGATTTTATCTAAGCTTTGCAATTTTTTTTTTTGTAACATTTTTTTAGTCCTGTGCCCAAGGCTGCCACCAATTGGAGGCCATAGTTGGCTGCCTAGTTTGTCTATGCCTTAGGCCGGCCTTGCCTTTACATTTTTTTTTAGTACCGGTATAGGGCCAATGAAATTTTTATTTGTCCTTAGACTTCAAATTGCCTTTATATTCAGAAGTCAGATATGCTAATTTCATGTCCAGATTTTCTTTAATTACATACAACTTTACATGTTAATTTGTTGTTTCTTTTTCCTTTCTTTTTCTTTTTTTTTTTGGTTGAAATTTATTTTGTTAAGACTGATTATTTTGAGTTAACATTTTCAGGACACTGCCACTTTTTTTAAGCTTCACAAAGGGAAGCTATTCAGTTTCTCTAATCATATGGAGTACATTAACATGTGGTATATCCTCATCATCTGTAACGACGTCCTGACAGTCATTGGATCATCTTTCAAGATCCAGCTAGAAACGAGGGTAAGTTTTGAATTCTATTTCATAGTAAAGTTAAGTTTCCTTTTTAGACCTTGTGATCTATGTGGCAGATGATGTTAAGGTCACCTTTTTCTTTGGTAAATGGTTAACGAGAAGGGTGTCATGTGACCAACACAACCACCAACAACCTTTACTTGCTGCAACTAGTCGAGTACCCATTAGAGATGGGTGGACACAGGCCCCTTGAAAATCCCAAACTTCAAAATCCCAGTCTTCATTTTCATAGAGATTCAAACTGAGGACCCCAGGTTTTGGAAGCCGCAGCCCTCCCTTTTATTTCATAGTTGGCATTCATTCATCATTCTCAGTTTATATTCTATATGCTAGGAGAAATTTGTGTTAGTTCTCTTTCTTTTTTAGTGAACAAGATGATTGCTTTTTTAATATAAGTTTTGAATTCATTGTTCATATCAAATATAATTTTTTACAAATATTAGAATCTAATGAAATGTATTTGCCAAAAAAAAAAAACAATATTATAATTATTGTTTCCATACAATGTCAGTAGTCTCGAATCATTTTCTAGAGGAAAAATAAAGAAAAAAAACATTGGGTAGATGCAAATGTTGTTTCCTCTAATTTCATTATTTAAACAGATAATGAGTGCCAACTCAGTTAAATCAGTCCTTCATTTTTTCATGTTGTTTGTTGCAGGTGTTTTCAGTGACCTCAGAGAACTATGAAGTCTGCAGTGTGCTTTTGGGCGGCGGAGTTTTTCTGACATTTGTTGGCATCTTGAGGTATCTGGGTTTCTTCAAGTCTTACAATGTGAGTGTATTTGACAAACTTTTTAAACATAAATCGTTAAGTGAAACCTTTACTTTTATTAAAACAAGGTTTACACATTGTGTGTCTTTAGAAAACATTTTATAACTCACCAAGCTTGGTGTTTTAAATAAAACTTGGTAAACTTACTTTTCAATGAGCTTTTGATGGTAGCAAGCACACTCCTGACATAAAAAAATTAATCACATAGCCTTTTTTACTTAATGTTACTATGTAAGCCAATGCAATGACTAATCTGTGTGTATTAGGGGGTCTTGCTATAGATCTTAAATTCAAATTTGAAGGGTCAGTGATAGCCTCTAGGAATCACCATTAGTTAAAATTAGTATCAGTCCTAATGAAGTACTGTTTTTCAGACTAATTTAAAGTCATTGTTGCTAATCAAGACACTTTCTGTGTGTATCTTCAGGTGTTAATTCTGACGTTAAAAACTTCCTTTCCGCACGTTCTAAGATTCCTGGTCTGTGCCATCTGCCTGTACACTGGATTTTTATTCTGTGGATGGGTCGTCTTCTCTCCCTATCACATTAAGGTAATTGATTAGAGAGTATAGATCTTTTGTACATTTGTTTTTTTATGATACAGAGTAGCTGTTTAGAGAGTATAAATCATTATAACATTTGTTCTTATTCCATATACAGCAGCTATTTAGAGAACATAGATCTTTTAGAACATTTGTTCTTATTTGATAGACAACAGCTGTTTAGAGAATATAGATCTTTTAGAACATTTGTTTTTATTAGATATGCAACAGCTGTTTAGAGAGTTTAGATCTTTTAGAACTTTTGTTCTTATTTGATATGAAGCAGTTCTTTAGAGAGTATACAGCTTAGGAACATTTTTTCTTATTTGACATGCAACAGCTTTTTAGAGTGTAGAGATGTTTTAAAATATTATTTGTTCATTGACTTTTGAAGCAATGGCTACAAAGTAATAGAATTATCAGAACAGTAATTCTTGTTTGACTTATAATACCTGGTTAGAGATTAAAGATTTTGTCAGGACATTAGTTATTTTTGTACTTGACCGGTTAGCTATTATAGAAATAGTATAACATTCAGACACTTGTATTTTAATTTAGAGAAATTTATCTATAATTAAGTTCTATAATTTTGAATGCATATTAAAATATTTTTTTTATCTGCTGACAACTTCAATTATATATATGGCAGTTTCGTAAGCTGAGCACAGCGTCGGAATGTTTGTTTGCCCTGGTCAACGGGGACGACATGTTTGTAACCTTCTCGGCACTGGCTAACAACAGTGACACCATCTGGTACTTCCATAGAGTCTATCTCTATGTCTTCATAGCTCTCTTCATCTACGTTGTCATCAGTGTCTTCATTGCTGTCATTATGGAGAACTATGAAAATTTGAAGGTAAATTTTAGATAATCTAAATCTGTCGACTGATGAGCTTAGGGTAGTGTTCTGTTATGTCCTTTGCATTTTGAGAAATAATTTTTTCACTTTACAACTTCTGATGTGTCTAAAATGGCCAATTCTTAAGACACAACTCTGGTCACATGTTGGGCATCTGTAATGACCAGACATTGGTTGTAGCACTTTTACCCCTTTGTCTTCTTTTGGTTTGTATGCCATCTGCAATCCAAGATCCTTATGTTTGCTCTCCATCTGGTTCTATCCAGTTCCCTTAGTCATTTTGAAGAGGTTTGTGTCCTGTTTTAATACATCAGTGTACCTAAAAAGTACAAGGCGCGGTGGCTTAGCGGTAAACCGCTTGGATTCTGAACCAGGGGTCCCTGGTTAGAATCCTGTTGAAGACTGGCAAGGCCACATGATGAAGCATAAAACCCCAGTGCAAAGCCCTTAGCCCCCTGGATGACAAAGTGGTCGTCATCGAACCTCGATGGACGAACTATATATATATATATTTATATAATCTTAATGTCCCCTAGGCCTTAAGACCACACCACTCTTTTCTTAGTGTCTTTCTAGCTTTAGATTGAATAAAGTTTGAAATTTTTTTTAATGGAGCTTTCATTGAAGCAAAAATATTCTTCGTTATTAAATTTTGAGTTTAAATAAATAAAAAATTTTGATGGATTCTAGACTTATTACAAGCCTAAATCTATCATTTATATACCTGTTAAATGTGAATGTCTATAAATTATTTTTGTAAAATCATTTAAACTTAAATAAACCTATTCATGCAAGCATTTGCTAATGCTAATAATGATCAAATAATTATGATGTTACTATTTCTAGATGGTGTCTCATTTTTTGGTCCATTTAATCTGCCCAAACATAGTTGAAGTGGCATTGTGATATTTTGTAAAGATCAGTAGAGGGATGTGATGCAGTTAATATAAGTTTCCTTCTTTTTTCCCTTCTGCCTTTTGTAAGCATACAAGTTCATACAAGCCTAAACTAGTCTATCATAAATATTTGTATATGTCTGCTCTCTGTATTTCACAAGATATATTTATACTCCTTTAAAAAAATCTTTAAATTTTAGCACTAGAAAGTCAGGTCTCATATACATACACAGCTGCTTAATTAGACTCTGATGTAGCACATATGACTTTGCTTTGAACACATAAAACTTAAGTTGTTTATAAATATTGTATTTTTTTTAACTTAATTCAGTCCTAAATTCAACCACCGTTGGATAGGTCTGATTATAAAATTGACAATATTTTATCTTTTTATTTTAGCACTACTATGAGGCTGGCTTCCCAGATACTGAAGTGCAGGCTTTTATTAAAGAAGATGGAGAGATGTCTATGAAAGAGGTTTTCAGACATGTACAGAGAGGGGGGCGGTGGCAGAATTGGTTCTTCTGTATATTTCCTTGTTTTGGATGTCTACGAAGGTACGTTTAGTTTGAAATCTATTCATTGCCACATTTTTTTAACTCAAAGTGAAAGACATTCCTTTTGAAAGTCTTAATGTTATAATGTTCTGAATCAGCCTAATGTGGATTTATTTTTTTAATTTACAAAATAATTCTTCCCCCTTTCTCCACCCCCCTCTGAAAAATGAGGCATACAAATGTCTCTGTCAGCAAAAAAAAAGTAGGAAATGGGAATAAATGTCGCAACAAAAGGTTTTGTATGAAAGTATGAATGGGGCAGCGAGGCATGGTGGCTGAGCAGCAAAGCGGTTCGATTTGTAAGCAGGGGTCCAGGATTCGATTCCTGGTGAATACTGCACTTTTTAAATTTGAGATCTTTGGGCGCCTCTGAGTCCACCCAGCTTTAATGGGTCCATGACACTAGTTGGGGAAAAAGTAAAAGGTGGTTGGTCCTTGTGCTGGCCACATGACACCCTCATTAACCGTGGGCCACAGAAACAAATGACCTTTACCTCATCAGCCCTGCAAGGTCTGAAAGGGGAACCATGAAGTGACAGATGTTGGATTATGTTTCCAGTTAACCAATAAACGCAGCACAAAGTCAAAACTACATAGAATGCAGGGTAGATTTCTTATCTCAGTTCAGCGCAGGAATATTCCAATTCTTCTATCCTTAATGTTCATTTAATTTATTTATTAACACTTGCAGCCACATAATCATTTCTGTATTTGAAATCTTTGTTTTCTCAGTCAATACTGTGTTCAAGCTACTAAAAAAAAATTTTGTTTGTCTGACTAAAAGAAATCTTTTCAACTAAGCTAATATTGGTGCGATGGTTGAGTGGTTAAGCGCTTGGCTTCCAAACATCTGGGCATGGGTTCAAATATTGGTGAAGACTGGGATTTTGAATTTTTGGATTTTTATATCGCAATTAGTCCACCCAACTTAAATGGGTACCTGACTTTAGTTGGGTAAAGTAAAGGCTGTTTGATAACCATTGCCAATAAAGGAGTGAAAAGGTTATTTCCCTGAGCAATATAATCATTGCATGAATGCACATACTAATTTTTCACTAAGTTCACAATTATACATCTTCAAATTTTGTTTTGTGTTGAATTGAAACAAAAGTTTAGAATATTGCGATGTCATTGTTTTGACTTTCTGTTATGGATGGCAGTGATGAATCTAAGTCTCTTACATGTGGATTGTAGTGGAGCTTATAAAATTTTGTTTAGAGACATTTTTTGAAAAACCAGGAGGATTATTCAGATATAGGTTGAAGCTCTAGCAGAGTGTTGATACATAGGCTGTAGCACTTGCTAGGTGTTTGAAATGAGTGTTGTTACTCTTGCAGTAGTTAATTAATCAATTGCTTGTAAATTGATTGATGTGAAGTGATATTTTTCACTAATTAGTGTTCCAAGAAATTTAAAAAAAAATCATTTTAAAATCATTTTTATACATTATGGAATTGAGAATCTCCTTTTTTTTTTTACAGTTAGTCAATTCATTTACTAGTTCTTTCTTTCTTTGATAGCATACTTCACTTCACTGTCTCAACATCTCTCTGGCCAACTTTTACATCTATGGATTTAACCAAATTAGATAAATTATTAGACATAATTGTAAAATATTATATTGGATTCCAATAGGCAAAGATCTGTATGATCTTTTTTTCTTTCTAACTTTTGTCTGAGTAATTTGCTCTAGCATTTTTTTTTTAAATTTAACATTTGGTTCATTAAAAGAAACATTGATGCCTTTTTTTCTTCCTGGTTTTGTATAAACTTGTTCAGCCTGGGTTTGAATTTGGTCATTATGCTGACCAAGACAACCTGCCTGTTAACCATTTTGGTTGAAGAAACAGGTGACCTAAACATCATCTGGCCTATAGATCCCAAGGTGTGAAAGGGAAGTTTTTTTTGTTTTTACAATACAGTTAATGTGTGTTTTTATCAGCCAGTGTACTCTGTTTTATTTCAGCCGAAAAGTTCCTTACAAACAGTTTGATACTGAACGTGAAATATAATCCTCAGGGTATAGTGTCTCAATCAAATAACCCTTTTTTTTTGGTATTGTCCTAATTTTTATTTGTCCACATTGTGTGGATATTCCATAAAATATGTTTACCTTGTGCTGAAACACACAAAAAAGTCTACTCTTTCATTTTGCCCATAACCCTAAAGTCTACTCTTTCATTTTGCCCATAACCCTATCGTTTACTTACCCAATTTAAATTTTCAAACATCTATTCATTTTATCTTGACACTGAGCATACTTTATTGTAGATCTTTAGAGAGAAAAAAAATCCCACAGTGTCTTGTTGACCATCACCCATTACTTTCCATAAGTTTCCTTTTTTTTTTTTTATTTTATTTTATTTATTATAACAATTAAAACTTTTTTTTTGGTGGATAAAATGTTGAATATTACTTGTGTGTTAAACCCAGCCACTGAATGATGATGTGAGTCATTGTGTAACTGTAACCCATATGATTACTTATGTTGTAAATCCAGCATTAGAATAATGTCATAAGTACTTGTGTATGTGTAACTGTGTTTTAAACCCAGCCACTAAAGGATGTCATGAGTAATTGTGTAACTGTGTTTTAACCCAGCTTTGAAACAATTTCATGAGTACTCTAATTTTTGCTCCTCCTTTCAGAGGACTAGCAAGTGATAAGGAATCCCTTGGAGTTAGTATATTTTTATTAACCAGGCTATTTTCTTGTAGTGTGAAAATATCTATATATCATAGACAATACCTGGAGAGATTTTTTTTCTGGCTTGTAGGTTGTGATCAGCTTTCTTTATAGACCAGTACATTAAAAATATTATTAAATAGCTCCTCTTTAGGTAACAACAAAAAAAAAAAAGTATATTTTTAATTAATGACAGAAAAATTTTCATAAAAAAAATTATTAACTATTCTTTTTTTTTTTTTTTTTTTGGTTGTTTCTATTTATCTTTTTTTTTTATTAACCATATTTATTTCTAAGCTTGATACTATCCAATATATTTCTCTTTCTTACTGCTTTATAAAAAGTTGATTTAACGTTTGTATCAAGTTTGGCATCACAACTAACTTTTGCACCAATAATTCTTCACCTTTAACTATGCTTCAATAACTGTGCACCACTAACTATAACAATTATTATCTACTAACATTAGAATATACATTTTAAATTTACTATTTAACATACAACATAGAAAACTTATCACCAAGTGATTTATAGTTTTGCTAATTTGTCAATTATTGTCATTGTATTGATGTGCAGATAGAAACACATGAGACATGTCAATCAGAAATCTTTTAGTTTTTCTTAGATTAAATTTGATATCTTCTGAATTTTAGCCTAATTAAAAGATTAAATGTTAAGTATAACAAAAAACTGTATTGTATTATTTGAGTAGATTTGATTTCAAATTTTATCAGATATGAATTCTTAAAACCTAGAGGAAATCACATACTGCATTTGATTGAGTCCGTGGACTTATTAAAACTTACTATCGTACATCATGTCCTAGAGAGATCTATAATAATGGCAATGGCAATGTCTTTGATTCCAAAGATTTAGGATTTGATTGCCAAGATTAAGGGGGATTGCAGTGTTTCCATGACAACACAAACCTCGTTGTGACCTTCACATTTGTCCCTCTTTTCATAATGCTGATCCCTGTTTTGTTCACTGTCATAGTAAACCACAAAATTCTACTTCCATGTCATCTGCTAGGAGGAATTGGTTAGAATGCTACTACAAGACTGTGGAATGTTGATGTTTAACCTGTCCTTAAACAATTAATGTTAGGTTCCCTTTAAACAGATTACCTTGACATCATCTTCCCCATAGATCACAAGGTCTGAGAGGGGAAATTAACTTTTTCACTTGCTCTCAGTAAAGCTGTAAGAACCCTTGGGTCATCTTAAACATCCTCAAGTTCATATCTTCATTATCACCAGAATTCAGTCTTCACACTCATCTGGTACTTTCTCCAAGTATCAATCTTCTTACTAATTACTTACGTTACTGAAGTAGTTTTTTTTCATACAAAAGTGATTATAGGATGAGAATAATTATTTTCTTTAAAATCATAGTTTCTTTAAATAGTTGCAAGAGTAGGCAGAATTGTCTTGTTTGATGTTAATATCTTTTTGTTTATTCTCTCTCAGGGACCCGCTGAGCATCCAAGTTAATGAAAAGAGACAACTGATGGAAACATTATGAGGAGGCTGAAACTCAAAGAGAGATAACTCGAGCCTGAGAATCTGTCATTTAATGTAAAGGTTTATGTATTTTTAATATTTATGTATATGGTTTCATGTATATACTAAGGGACACAACTTTTTTATGTTATTTTAATTTGAGATTGCAATGTAAAAAATGTTTCTACCCTCAAAATACTAACCACTTATGATTGATGGCTGTGTGGGATGTGCTCTGGACTGTTGTGTTGATTGTCTCCAGTTCAAACCCTTCCCGCTGTCATCCGCTCTGTCCTACAAGAGATTCTGGCTAGGACGGAGGATCTTTATGTCTGAAGAATGTCCGGAACTTATTAAACAAACTTAATGTTTTATAAAATAATGAAATCAAAAAGTGACTTTTAGAAAGTCTTTTAAACATATTTTTATTCATTTATCTGATTTGAACAGTATAACATTGTTATAACATTGTATAACATTGTTGTCCTTTTAGTTCTGTTTTTCTTTGTGTTATCCATAACATTTCAAAACTTACAAGACAGCTTGAATCTTTTCCAACATTGTCATCAATTCAATGTTTTGCTAATCAACTCCTGGGTGTCAAGCTACTTGGTCATCTGGCCACTTGCATTTTTAATAAGTCATGAAAAAAAATTACTACATCTTAAAACTTAACTCTATTCTTAATCATTGAATGAAATTGTGCTTAGCAGAAGTTTGAGAAAGAGTTTTTGGGGATCAAGGTCAGGAAGGTTTTTTTTAACGTTTTATCTGAATGCTAGTTGTTAACTCTTTCTCTCCGTAATTATTTTTCCACGCTTTGAAGGAAGTCTTTATTTTGCTCATTACTATTTCACTACGCCGTTATGACTGGCCTTGACAGTTTTGTTGTTTGTTATCGAAAAATGTTGTATTTGGTATAGAATTAAAGGGAAATGTATGCTTTTTTTTATATAAGTCAAAGTAAAGTTTTAAAAAATTAAACATACCGGTAAATTAAATTTGATGAGGTCAAAATCAAGGATGGTACCGTCGATTAGGAGAGAAAGAGTTAATTGTACATCAACATGTATGGCTGAACCATTTTCTCATCATGAGTTTATGTTATTTGGCCATGTCATTTAGCCATCATTATGCCATAACATTGTGACCTATTTTTTGTTTTAATTGTGCTGCATTACTGAGCTCCACCTTATAACATGGCCATTTCATCTGAGATTATATTTGAATAATTTTGTACAGCTCTTCATCCACTTTGTAACTTTTATTTTTTTTTTCTTCTGAAATGCAATAAGTTATTTTCAGTTTGTCTCATCCATTGTTGATATGTGTAAATGCTCATTTGCTTTTTTTTTTTTTTTAATTATTTTGTTTCATTAAGATTTCCTCAAAGTTTTCACATTGGTAAAGTGACTTCCTGTGCGTCTGCTTCATCACCAACTTGTTAAATGGTTGATATTTTATTCTACTAGTCTCTATGTCCAGTTGCTAGAAAGCTGTTTGCTGCAACTTTTATTAAGAGAACATGTTTCTAATGTTTTTTGTTGCATGCTATTAAGAAAAACAAAAATATTGACATGTATGTATTGTATTTGTATGTTTTGAATACATAAACGCTTATTAGTCTTTCACTATAAAAGTCTCATAATGTTAATACGTCTTTCACTGCATTTTCTTTTCAATGTCTAAATTATCATCAAGACATTAAATAATCATAGGGCAGAGTCTATTACTTCTTGTAGTTTATTTAGATAGCTATGACTCTCTTCAAACACTGGACAAAATGAAACAACTAAATTAGAACTTAACAGCTCCAACTCCAGATAGCGTGTCTATCTTTATCTCAATTCCCTTAGGGCCTTCTCAAAAAATGATCATCCCATGACCATATCAGGGGTGATTTACACGGGAAGTGTTCCCACAATTCCATCTGTAGTGGGCTGGCCTGTGTAAAGCGTCAGCTGATCCCACATATAGCTAGCCGTACTTGCCATCGCTAGTTATATGAACTATAATACAAAACAGAAAGTAAGGCATATGTATTGGTGTATGTTCTGCATAGAACTCAAAACTATTTGTCCAATTTTGATAAAAGTTCCTTAGATCATGACAGAGACCATAGTGTATGTTGAATGTCCCTTCCACAGCCTGGGGGCCTAAAAATAGACAAAAAGTACCTTTATTAAAAAACTATTTTTTTTTAAACAAATCGGATAAACCCGTTTTCACATTATTTTTATATTTGATATGAATATGTCGGCTGAATGGGTAAACCCATTTTCACACTTTACTTTTATTTTTGTGGGAAAATAGAAACAAATCAGAAGGGAACAGTCTCCATGTTTGACATAGATCTAAATTCAGACCAGTAGATCAGTAAAACTAGGGCCAGCAGACAGCAGGTCATATCCAGCTAGTAACATACATAGTTTGAAAAAGTGTTTCAAATGAGCTATGGTCAATGGTTTATCTTCTTATTAATACTTTTTTATCAAAAGACATTCAGAATGGCTTTTTTAAAATGACAGTAATTCTAAAGACTGAACTAGTTTGATTTTAATGTACATGTCTCTAAGTTTTCATGTTGTACACTGTTGTAAGTTGAACTGTTCCATTAACTTGTGCACATTCCATGCATCAAATAATAGAAAACTTGCTGTTTAATTTTATACATCTGTGGAGTTCAACATTTTAACTGAATGTATGACAGCTTGGACTATACTTTAAAGTTAAACTGTTGCATTATACAGTTTTTGGAGGTGCTGTGGCTGACTGGTAAAGCGCTTGGCTTCCGAACTGGGAGTCTGGGGTTTGAATCCTTGGATTTTAAGTTTTGGGATCTTTGGGCACCTCTGAATTCACCCAGCTCTAATGAGTACCTGACAATAGTTGGGGAAAAGAAAAGGCTGTAGGCCGTTGTGCTGGCCCCATGACACCCTCGTTAACAGTGGGCCACAGAAACAGATGACCTTTACATCATCTTCCCTATAGACCACAAGGTCGGAAAGGGAAACTTTACTTAACAGTTCTTGCCAACATCACTAAATATAAAGTCTTTCACAACAGTTGAATGTTGGCTTCTTATTAATTAAAAGTAATATAATGATTGTTGTTATATATCTTGTACCATTTGTAAAATAGACTATTTTTTTTTTATAAATGTCAGTGGCATTATAATTAGTTTGATCTAAAACATCTGGGTTTTTTTACAAGACAGTTTCTAAAGATCAAAAGCAGATAACTCACTACATTCAAATTAAGTCTTTAATATATTTATCTAAGTTATTTTGAATATCTTTTGTATGGCCCTACTAAGTGTTTAGTTTGATTTAGCAAGGCCTGATAAATATAAAAATGACTATTGTTTAAAATGATTTTTGTCTTTTTTTTTTAATGCTTTTTTTTTTTGCTTTAATTGAGCCTTGTAGTAAGGAATTAACTCTAATTCAAAATATTGATAGATTAGTTTCCTTGAGTTTTTTAAGCAGCCTTCTCTCATTCTAAAAGATTTAAACATAATATTTTATATGATGTGACCTTGTTTTGATATGAATGTAAATAGTAAACAAAGTCAAGTCACAAGGTGTTTCAATTTGTATAATCTACTTGTTGCAACTTTCTATTTTCTTATATTCTCCACCTAGTCTATGTGTCCCTGGGTTCAACTGTAATTACTAAACACTAAATACACTTGTCAACAAAACACTAAATACACTTGTCAAC